>JAJJMA010025636.1:0-15361 GCA_023529015.1 Papaver nudicaule
TTTTTTTGTCCCAAATCCTGAAGATGAGCACTTGTATGATGAACCCAATGCTTCAAATGCCCAGGTATACTTCAAAATCAAGTTTTATGGCCGAAATCGAGCTAAAGGTGAGACTTTTATGTCTCACCAGCTCCATATTCGGCCCCTATTATGGCAGCCGAATGTTCAAGACGAAGAACAGTTCGGCTGCCATAATAGGGGCCGAATGTAATTTTTTTCGAAATATATTGCCACATTCGGCCTCTAAACTTTAGCAGCCGAATCCGGATTCGGCTGCTAACCTAAGTATTAATAGAGGCCGAATGTAGGCAGCTGAATAAGAACTTGAATTCTTATTTTACAGCGTAACATTCGGCTGGCACAAGCTCTCACAATAGGGGCCGAATGTTAATTCGGCTTGTAAAGTTAACAGCCGAATGTGCATTCGGCTTCTAACATGAGTTATCGTGACAGCCGAATGTTAATTCGGCTGGCACGATGAGCCAGAATAAAAGCCGAATGTGGATTCGGCTACTATAATTTGAAGGCCGAATGTTGCATGCTTACATGTGTTTCTCTCTTGTAGGTTGTTCCGGGTGGTATTGAAACAACCGCCGAAGATGTGGATCCCTTACAAACCATTCACGAAGATACTAGAGATCATTATCTACCTTTTCTCGGCTTGGTAGGTTTTTTTTACCTCGCTCTTCTCTTTTAGTCAACCCCATTGTATTTCAAATTCTTAGTTGTTTCGATTTGATTATGTAGACTTGGAAACATAGAGACGAATGCCGAGATTGGATGGAAGCACATGCAAAGAAAATAATGTGCGTGGTCGTAATAGATAGGGAAACCAAGGTAGGGCGGTTAGTGATGGTTTGTGAGAGGAGTAGGGTAAGCACCTTGGTGAGAAGACACACGAAGAAACAAGTTCGAAAGCCCGGGAAGACGGATAAAAGGTACAAGACAATGACAAGGAAAACGAATTGCCCTTTCAAGGTAGTTTTTAACTACAACCGTACCGATGAATTGTGGCATATGAATCCAAACATGGATTGCCGTCATAATCACGAACGTCCACATGACCTTCACGGACACTACAAAGCCGGAGCATTCGAACCAAATGAGTACAAGGAAATCGAGACGTTGTCGGAATTACGTGTCCCTCCCTTAAAAATACTAGGGAAGTTGAAAAAGGATAACCCGGAGAACAAGAGTAGCTTGAAACAAGTATACAATGCAAGAGCTACAATTAAAAGGAGGGGTTGCCAAGGTAGGGGTGTGATTAAACAATTGATGTGGTTATTTGAGCAACACAACTACACGGTCAAGAAGGATTTGGATCGCAAGAGAAGAGTGAGGAACTTATTCATTGCCCACCCGGCAATGGTCCAATTGGCCTTATGCTTTCCAGAAGTTCTTTTGTTGGACTGCACTTACAAAACCAATAGGTATCGAATGCCCTTGTTGAACATAGTTGGTCATACGTCGACAAAGGCACCATTCACGGTGGCATTTGTTTTTATGAATGACGAGACGACCGAGAGTTATGAATGGGCATTGGACGCATGTAAGATGCTCTACGATCCGGAAGTGCTTCCCAAGGTATTTGTCACCGACCATGAAGATGCATTGATGGCGGCTATAAGAAAGGTATTTACCGACGCCGTGAACTTCCTTTGCACCTATCACATTTGGAATTGTGTCAAGAAAAAGTGCCAACCGATAATACAACCTATCAAGATGGGTGAAATTCAGAAGATTAAAAAGACACCGGAAGATCAACGAGAGCCTTTGGAAAAGGAGTTCCTTGCTAAGTTTGAAGCGAATGAAGAAATGTTTAGATTATTCTCGGAAGAGTGGGATAATTTGGTTTTTTCACCGAGCCGTGGAATTTATAACTCAAGGTATGAATTGTTTGTTGATCGTTGGAGCGTACAGTTCGAGGAAGTTGTTAAGTATTTGAAGAAAGAATTGTTGGATCATCATGCAATACGGTTTGTTTACGCTTTCACGAATGAACACAAACACTTCGGGAACCGAGCCACAAGCATGGTGGAGGGGTCTCATTCCCGATTGAAGAAGAACTTATTTGGGTATGTCGACTCGTTCGTCTCCGTCTTCGATTCATTCAATGAGTATTTCACATGTGATGTTAGGAGGATCCTTGAAGAATTTGAATGGAATAGGATGATGCAACACCAAACTTATGGGGACCACAACATGCTCCGCGGCCTTACTCATAACGTCTCACATCTATGCATCGAGATATTGATGAAAGAGAGAAAGAAAAAGGATAAACACAACATCCAACCGGACGATGAATGTAATTGCATGTTGATGGAATCGATGGGACTTCCATGTCGACATATCATGGCCAACTACGAAGACCCCGATCTCATACCTTTTGAGGATATTGATCCACATTGGAAGCAATTAAGCTTTGTTCCTCGTCCAACCGATGATCCCGACGAACCCCTTGAGGAGACGGATGTTGGAAAAAGGCTACTTGAGAAGTACAAGCGAAGTAACCGGGCGCAAAGGCAAATTCTATTGCACGAGTTGATACCGATCGTGGAGCCATACACCGGGGAGGGATTGGAAGAACCGGAGGTTAGGCCGGGAAAGGGTAGGTCGAAGCAAACTATGACGAGGAAGGCAACTAGAGCTCACAATTTGCAAGCGTCTAAAGATTACACAAAAAGAAATCCTTCCGGTATTGATTACCACAATGCAAAGTATGAGGAGGAGAGGAAGGAAATGGAGAAGTTGGGGATGCCGGTACAAGATAGAGATAGTGTGTTGAGCTCAAGGAAGAGGAGCCGGGCAAACAAGGCTCCATCAAGCGTGGGAAATGGCAACAATAAGGGGAGTAAGACACCTAGCACACAACCTAGTTACAACAAGAAGTGGACTCTAAAAGACATCATCCCCAAGAATGTATTTGTTCCCACTCCGCCGTCTCCCAAGCAACCTACCTTGGAAATAGAGAAAGGCAAGGGTAAGAAGATGGCGACACCACAAGAGAAGGAAATAACTCGCAAGACAAAACATGCATTTGGAAAATTTTCGGCACCAAAGGATAAGTCGGGTAATCTTTGTAGGAAATTCAACATGATATATGACAACTACATGGGGGACCTTCCCGAGATCATCCGACCTTATATTATAAGCATGGAAGATGTTGAAGGAGATGGCAATTGTGGGTATCATGTAACGGGCGAGCAACTAGGTCCCTTCGCGGCTTCTCCGACACCCGGTTGGCATCAATGCAACTACATTCGAGAGAGGTTAGACCTCGCACTATGCAACAACCGGGATTTCTACAAGGAAATGATGAAGGATGGCATTAAGGGAGTAGCGGGTATAAATGAGGAATTTATACAATTTCGAAGGAGACTACGTGGAGGCCCTAGAATCGAAGATGGACATTGGATGGATTTTCCAATATGCGGGTTCCTTATAGCTGAGGCATTCAATTGCGTGGTACATTTCTACTCCTTTGCTTTGAGTCAAACTTATGTACCGCTTAAGTCTCCTTGCGATGCCAATGTGAATGATAGGAGACTTTTCATCGGGCATGTTGGAAGATGTCATTTTATTGGTCTCAAGCTACAACCTAGTTGCCCACTACCTCCATTTCATCACCATAGCTTTTGGGAAAACGTAGAGAGAAACTACTCATGTGATTGGTATAACAAATACAAGACGGGAATTGATGCATGGACCGCTTACCACATGGAGCAAGGCATCCCTCAATGTAACGTATCGGATGGTGATAGTGAAGACTTGGATGATGATGATTTGATTGAAATGCACTCTTACATTGAAGAAGTAGAAACGACGGTCGGATTTGAAGAAGTTCAAGGAATCGAGGAGATGGTCACCGACTTGGGTTAACCTACTACGTTTTCCCGAATGATCTTGTTGTTTTTTGTTTGGTTTGGATGCAATTCCTTTTTTGGTACATTCGGCTCACACGAAATGCACTTTTTTGCCGGAATTTATTTTGTTTGGATGCATTTCCATTTTCGGAATTTATCATTACTTTCTCCTTTCCATATTTTCCATTCCTTTTTTGATATATTAAACATTCGGCTTCTATTTCTAACAGAAATAGAGGCCGAATCAATATTCGGCCCGCAACATGTCACACTTATAGAAGCCGAATTCTAATTCGGCTTCTATAAAAAAAATCATTAGGGGCCGAATGTACATTCGGCCCTCACGATAGTTTCATATTAGAAGCCGAATGTACATTCGGCCCTCACGATAGTTTCATATTAGGGGCCGAATGTACATTCGGCCCTCACGATAATTTTTTATAGAGGCCGAATGTTGGGGTGTAAAAAAATTGAAAATCAGTGTAACATTCGGCCTCTAAAATCTGGGTACTTTAGGGGCCGAATGTATATTCGGCCCTCACGATAGTTTCATAATAGGGGCCGAATGTATATTCGGCCCTCACGATAATTTTTTATAGAGGCCGAATATTGATTCGGCCCTCACGATAGTTTAAAAATAGAAGCCGAATATATTAAACGGTAAAGAACTTAGACAACCACAATGCAAAGATGAAAATACAACAATAATAATAAGTAAACCAAACTATTATTGACCGCTTCCAAACATTTCACCAAACTAATTCATTGACCGCCCTCAATCTTTCATAACATTCAACAAACTTGAATTCTCGGTGATGGATAAGGTAATATCGCTGCCGAGCTAGATTGAAAACTTCTTCGCGTGATACACCTCTATTGCTTTGGGCCATTGCTCTCCTAATTCGGACGAACTCAGCTATTTCTCCGCTAATGTGGTTCCACCGAGTTCTAATTTCATTTTCATCTCTATCATTCGGATTATTCGTAGCACTCACGAACACATCAAAAACACGGTTCCAAAACGGCGCTTGTCCAGGTACCACAACACCCATCAAGCCATTCAATGATTCACGCATGAAAGAATAAGTAATCCCAAGATCTTCTATGTGGGTATAATTCCTCACCATTTTGGAATAGCAAAAAACTTGAAAAATAAATTGGTATAACAACCTTTAGAAGTTGTGTCAAAACCTTATATAGAGGAGCCCCAACGGATCTATTCTTGAACTCTAACGGATCTATTTTCGAACTCCAACGGATCTATTTTTGAAAACAACAACTCTTTTTTGATATTATTAAACATTCGGCCCCCATTTGTAACAGAAATAGAGGCCGAATCCATATTCGGCCTGCAACATCCCACACTATTAGAAGCCGAATTAGCATTCGGCTTCTAATTCTACATCAATAGGGGCCGAATGTACATTCGGCCCTCACGATAAATTTTTATTAGGGGCCGAATGTACATTCGGCCCCCACGATAGTTTCCTTTTAGAGGCCGAATGTTTATTCGGCCTCCACGATAGTTCCCTTTTAGAGGCCGAATGTGACCTGCATATTGATTCCCAAACATAACAAATAACATAACCACATAACAAAGCATTGCATACATAGATTCATAACAAATAACATAACCACATAACAAACATAACAAATAACAAAACAAAGGATTCATAATACTTCGAAGGTTTTGAGAAAATCCTTTAGCTCATGGTAATGTGCTTCGTACTCGAATTCCTTTCCTTTACTTTGTTTCCATACCTTCAAAGTCCTGGCATAAACTTCATCCTCCGTAACATCATTCCCAAGAAAATCTCGGGCCAATCTCCCCAAGTGCATAAAATCATGAACGTTTTGACGTATTTTCCACCATCGTTCTGAGAGGCCTCTTGCATCGCGCACATATTGGTTTTGAAACTTGAAGTCATCTTCGATATACTTAAACAGGGACCTCCACTTGACATCCCCACGACTTTTTTGTAATCCATAATAGTGGATCACGTCTTTACAAAGACGTAGATCTTCTTCCAACGTAAATGGAGCGAAGCTTGGTTTGATTCGTGTTGATGGAGGAGGAGATAATGGTTTTTGAGATGGAGAACACGTATAGTAGTACTGATGAACAAACTTATCAGTCATGTTTCGATAACGTCTACGAGGAGGAGATGCTGGAGTAGGTGTTGAGATTGATTCATTTGGTTTGCGTATTAAAGATAGTATCTCTTGTGGTGATCGAGTTGGCCTCCTGGCTTCATTTGACGATGAGCTTGACATTGTAGCTTGATTGAGATGAAGGTTTGGAAGAAGAAGGTTTAGGAAGAAGAGTTATCTATGAAAATGAATGTTTGTGAAAGAGTCTATTTATAAAGATGAGTACCCAACGGATAGTTTTCTTGAACTCCAACGGATCTATTTTCGAACTCCAACGGATCTATTTTTGAACACAACAACTCTTTTTTGATATTATTAAACATTCGGCTTCTATTTCTAACAGAAATATAAGCCGAATCCACATTCGGCCTTCAACATCTCACACTAATAGAAGCCGAATTAGCATTCGGCTTCTAATTTGCATCATCCGAATTAGCATTCGGCCCTCACGATAAATTTTTATTAGGGGCCGAATGTTTGGGTGTAAAAATTATTAAAACTCTGTGTAACATTCGGCCTCTAAAATCTGGGTAGTTTAGGGGCCGAATAAAGATTCGGCCCTCACGATAAATTTTTTTAGAGGCCGAATAGTGGGTCGTAAAAATTATTAAAACTCTGTGTAACATTCGGCCTCTAAAATCTGGGTACTTTAGGGGCCGAATGTAGATTCGGCCCTCACGATAAATTTTTTAGAGGCCGAATGTTGGGTTGTAAAAATTATTAAAACTCTGTGTAACATTCGGCCTGTAAAATCTGGGTACTGTAGGGGCCGAATGTAGATTCGGCCCTCACGATAAATTTTTTAGAGGCCGAATGTTGGGTCGTAAAAATTATTGAAACTCAGTGTAACATTCGGCCTCTAAAGTCTAGGTATTTTAGGGGCCGAATGTATATTCGGCCCCCACGATAGTTTCATATTAGGGGCCGAATGTATATTCGGCCCCCACGATAGATTCATATTAGAGGCCGAATGTACATTCGGCCTCCACGATAGTCCCCTTTTGGAGGCCGAATGTGACCTGCATATTGATTCCCAAACATAACAAATAACATAACCACATAACAAAGCATTGCATACATAGATTAAGAGTTTAAAGTTTGTTAACAAAACAAAGGATTCTAAAACAAACATGAATAACAAAGTTTTTCAAATTTAAGAGTATTAAAGATAAGAGTTGAAAGAATTCAAGCATTAAGAGTTTCATTTTCCACGCCCTCTTTTCGGGCGACCACCTTGATCATCAGCACCACCGGCTCCACTCGAACCTTCACCCTCTTTGCGCGGCCTCTTGCTTGTCATTGTGTCACTAGCATAGTTGTTAATCAATTGTTCCCATTCATCATGGCAGGCACTCCATTCGTCCACATCTATAGCTTTCTTGCACCCCATCTTAACCCTCATTTTCTTCAAAAGCCCCCTAGACTTTGAAACCTGTACACAGTTCAAATCAAAACAAAATGCTATCAGTATTACTTGCACAACCTTATGATATCAAAACTTGACAACTTCAAAATACTTACAAATAACTGTTTCGCCTTCTCCAAAACTGAGGAAGCTTTCCTTTCATCTTTGGCCTTGCTAGATCCTTCCGTGGCCTCTTCCGCACTCCTTTGCTCAGCTACTTTGGCTTGGGATTCGCGATTAACAATAAGAGGGTGAGCAATCTTATTGTACCACTCCATATAGCCATCAGCCGTTTCAGCTGGATCGTCCGAGATGCGTCGAAGTTCCTCCACACGAATATTGTTGGAGTCAAGTGAGTTCCACAGTGCAACCTTTGGTTCGGGATCATAGTTGCCACACCATGAATGGTCGGTGCTCTTGGTATCATCGCTGCCGCCACCCTTTGCCTTCAACTTGAACTTACTTGTCTCCGCAACCGGGATAGTTTGAACGTATCCCAATTGCCTTAGAATACGGCGGGGATCATACATGCCATAACCAAAGGGAAAGGGTAGAGGACCATAGTACGTAGAAATCGGCAAGTCTCGTTGTGAAACGATCGCACCGAGTTCAGGTTCACGGTTCTCGTAGGGCCTATAGGTGAAATCATCGGCCTTCATCTGATCTAACCTATTCCTCAAGTCAACCAATCTTGTGCCTTTGTTCTTCAACTTGTTGACGTTCTCTATGAATTTGTATTTCGCCGTGGTAGGCATGGTAGAGTCGACGCTCTCATCGACTTTCTTCACCAACTTCAATTTATCAAAATGATCATAAATCCACCCCTTCATACAATTTTAAAACAAACAATCAACACAAAATATATAAACAAGAGCATATGTGGATAACACAGTTACATGGGTAGAGATTTACCTGGAATAAGTTCCAATTTCCTCCAAGGTTTTTAGTTTCATACCTAGAGGCCTTTCCAAGTTCGTTCATTAGGTGACCAAGCGAGGCGGTTCCCCACGCGTACTCATCAAGAGTGGTGAGATCCCCCAACAACTGCAGATAGTTTGTACTCACCAAGTTCCCCGTGCTGTCCGGAAAGATGAGGGCACCAAGATGGTACAAGACATAAGCCCCAGCGGTATGCCTCACTGCTTCCTCGTCTACAACTCTGCCCTCTGATGGGTTCAAGGTTCCTTTAAACTCTTTCTTCAAGTTCGGCAACTTAAAAAATCTAATCTTGTTTTTTTTATTGATGCCCCCAAAGTCTTTTTCATCCACATCTTTCTTGGCTCTACAGCATTCGAGCTCAGCTTTAGGTTTATCCCAACCGAGGACCTTCTTTGCCCAAGGATACATTTCTTCCCAATTCATATCTGTAAAACCCACTCCCACTGCTTTACCTCTAACCTTGAGGCCTAGGATGTGTTTCGGGGCGTCGGCTTCTATACCAACCTCACCGAAAGGCATGTGCATTGTTCCTGTCTCTGGTTGAAACCTTTCGACGAGAGCCGAACATGTTATCATATCATTCTCGGGCATACGATTTTCTATTGCCTCCAATAGACCAGTTCCCTCCACTAGAGCCCTTACCCCTTGCACCTCATTGTCAAGACTCCATTTGGCAGCTTTCTGAGCTCTAAGTAAGCGGGTTGCATGAGCGGTATCCTACAACAAAACATAAATAAATAAGAAATCGATAACATAAATAAACGAATTGACCATTGTTTCTCAGTCGATACACATACCTTGGTTGAATATACTACCGAAGCATACGACTGCGCGTAACCAATCAACACTTCACCACCATCGCGTGGAAGACCATGGGGTTTTCCGTCTCTTCTAGGGTCTAGCAATAAGTCACGTTCAGGAACATTGCTATGGATGTTACGAGGAGTCGAAACCACCTTCTCTTTGCCCTTCCTTGATGGTTGGGGGGCTTCTTCAACATCTCCTTCAACATCTTTTTCAACATCTTCTTCAATGTCTTCTTGTTCTCTCCCCATCTCCATAGATGATGGTTCACGGATAAGCACGGCCCCCGGCTGTTTTTGCCTATTTTCAGCACCCAAGGGTTTACCAGGATTGCGACCTACCGGTGTGTCTCCTTTTTTGTGGGGAGAAACTTCCATTTTCCCCTTCTTACTCCTAATATGTGTCATAAATTCAACTTAAAACAACCAATTTCAACTCATACAACAACCACAAAAATTAAAACACCAAACCAAGAAGAATTCAACACATTAAACCGTACACACAACAATAATTCACAATTGAGCAACATGGTAAGAAAGTGAAATCATTGAAACAGTTAAACATTCGGCCCCTATTCTAAATTTTTTTAGAGGCCGGATGTACATTCGGCCCCTATTCTAATTTTTTTAGAGGCCGGCTGTACATTCGGCCCCTAAAAAAAATAGAAGCCGAATGCCGATCTGTAACTGGTTTTTCGACCCTAAATCCTTCGATTCACCCATCAAAACAACATGAAACTTCAAACAAACACCATAAAAAGCAAATGTGATGAAATGGGTTAGCGAAAATACCCTCGAATCGCTGCCATATGTCCTTTTCCACGCTCGATTCGATTTTTTTCTTGAACTTGTGCAATAGTTGGTTCATCCGGATCCGGGGGAGATTCTGGTTGTTTATCACCTCGACCAGCCTTTTGTTTCGTCCTCACCATGTTTAATAGAAGTCACGCGATTAAGTTTTTGAAATCGACGAGGTACGATGATTTCGCGATGATTTTTCGCGATGAAACGTATCGGTTTTTTTTTTAGAAGAAGAAGAAGAAGGAGAGGAGAGGAGGCAGCCGATTTTTGGAGATAGATTTTTTTTTTTTGGTTTTGTTTTAGGGATAGGATTAAGATATATATAGGTTAATTAGTTAAAGGGTATACTAGTCATTTCAAGTGTTAATTGAGGGATAACTTAGTCATTTCATTGCAAGGGCTAAAACGTAATTTTGACGCCGGGAGGGCTCGCAGAATTTGGGGATGGCTCAAAGCATCCGCCTTAAAAATAGCTAGGATTTCTGCCTTAAAATTACTCATATGGCCCAAGCCCATCGATAACGCACCCAACAACCAACAGTAGAGTCTCTCGCCACAACCCCTATACCAGCTTCACCCGGGTTAGCCATAGCAGACCCGTCACAGCACAATTGAAGTTCCAAAGGTTCAGGCGGTTCCCAATAACAAACTGTGGATCTGTACTCTTTGTCTGACGAAAAGAAACTTTAAAAAAATCCAGCAGCAGCAAATCATCAAGAGAATTATGCATAAAGCCACGAAGACGACCAAAAAAATCATGTATGAGCTGAAAAACTCGTAATTTAAAATGATGCAAGGTCATTCTCTTTTGGTCATAAATGATTCTATTCTTCTGCTTCCACAGCTCTGATCTTACTACCATAATTGCCAGCAACCAAATATCCTTCACAATTTTGCTTCTCGAACTCATTTGATCATAGCAAGCAATTAAACCATGAACGGGTTGTACCCCAAAAGTACTTCTAATCCATGCCCAGACCTCAGTAGCAAAAGGACAGCTCCATGTTAAATGTTCTAAGCTTTCTTCACCTTGTTTACACACACATCACCAATTAACTACTGGAATAAGAAGATAAATACTGTATATCTTTGAAAATAGCATACGTTCTCTGATATCCATCAAACCTGCCAGTTGAAAATTGGTTGACCAGATCAAGAGCATCACTTTCCACAATGATACGAGAAAGTTTAAGTTCAACTGCCTTCTTTATAAGAGCCCAAATAGCTCGAGCTTCAGCTTCTTTAGGAGATAGAATTTGGAAAATTAAGGCACCACAAAATATGACCTTGAGAACAGCATCTCTAATCACATATCCTGAACCATAGGCCAAAGAAACAGCATCAAAGGTACCATCGGTATTGCAAACCATCCGAGAGGTGGGGGTACCCACTTATCAATCCTAATGACATTATCAAAAGTTCTGGGAGAGACATTAGGGGGTTTAAAAATGACCATATAGCTGGCTCTATCTATGACAACACCTTTATTTTTAGATTTATCATCATTCAACAAGGTATTTCTACTCCTCCAGAGAGACCAAAGAAAAGCAGCAAATAAAGGCTTAGACTCACTGGACACATGATCAGTATTAGAATTAACCAAGTGGAAATAGAGCCAATCATGAAATGAAGCATTAGATTAATCAACAGTACGGATGTTAAAAGGAGGACTAGCCCAAACAGAGGAAGCAAAAGAACACGGGACCAAATCATTCATATCATTCCCATGGTGCGCATTACATCTCGGACAATCAACACTGGCAATATGCATTCTGGAATTAACACAAACACGGGTAGGGAGACAATTCCTAGCAGCTTTCCAGACAAGTAATTGAATTCTGTAGGCAACCCTGATGCCCCAAACATACTTCCAAAGTTTACTATCTGGACTTAGCCCTCTGAGACCCAGATATGCAGATTTAGAACTAAATCTGTCATCATTTGTAAGCTCTCAAGCCCTCCCGTCAGGAGTGGATAACCGACTTAAGGGAATAACAATAATCTTCTGAATATAAGCATTTCAAAGTGATGAGTTCCCAACCTGGAGGGAATCCAGGTTCTAGAGTCCTGATCAATGAAATAAGAAACTTCAAGAGAAAGACAAAGAGGATTATCAGGATTAGGGGAAGCAGAACCTAAACCAGGTATCCATTTATCGCACCAAAGATTAATGAATTTACCATCACCAATAATCCAAGAAATACAATGTTTTATAAGCTCTTCGATATTAAACAGAATTCTCCAGGTCCAAGAACAAGCCTTAGGACATTTGGCATTAAGGAAATCAGTGTTTGGAAAATATTTATCCCTAAGAATAGAGCCAATGAGCGAATCAAGATGTTCAATAATTTTTCAGGCATTCCTAGCTATCATAGCAGATTGTTTAATTCAACTTTTCTAAAACCTAATCCCCCTTCAGACTTAGGGGAACACCAGAATCCCAACCAAGATAATGAAGTTTTCTGTCTTTAGGGTCAAGGGTTTCACCCCCACCAATATTTAACAGATGGGTATTCAACTGTTTAAAAAGATCCTTGAAAATAAGAAAAACAGTCATTTGATAAAGAGGGATAGCTTGGCCAACATGTTTAACAAGAGAGGTCCTAGCAGATTGTGCTAAAAACTTGTTAGTCCAAGAGGCAATTCTAGCATCTGTGGACTCAAGGATACCCATATGAGTCTGAATTTTAGATTTATGAAATTCAATAGGGGTTCCTAAGTACTTCTCACCTAGGCCTCTATTTTGAATACCGAGAATGTAAGCCATGTTATTACAGTGTTCAAGATCAATACCATGGCTAAACATAATACCAAATTTATGAAAATTAATATCTTGACCAGAGGCCAAACAATATTTATACAAATAGTCCTTGATGTGTGTAAAATCATGTTCAGACTCCCTAGAGAATAGGAGACTATCATTATCAAGCAACAAATGAGTAATGCAAGGAGCATCTTTATGAACTTTAACACTTGATATATCACCAACTCTAGTCAATTCATCAATGTAAGCAGAAAGAACCTCAAAGCAGAGGATATAAAGAAATTGAGAGAGTGGGTCTCTTTGCCTCAAACCTCTCCCTGGTTGAGAGACATTGCAATATAAGCTTAACCCATTTAGGACACAAACCCATTTTAAGCAAAACTTTTCCCAAAATAGAGCATTTAAGTTTATCATAAGCTTTAAACATGTCAAATTTAATAGCAGCCAAAACTTCCTTACCTTGAAAACGATTAACACAATAGACAACTTCATTAGCCAAAAGAATATTATCAGTTATGCTCCTTTTAGGAACAAAAACACTCTGATTTGGGGAAATAAGTTTACCCATCAGAGGTTTGAGTCTATTAGCTAAAGTTTTAGAAAGGACTTTGTAAGCAAAGTTGCACAAGCTTATAAGTCTGAACTGGGAGACAAGCTCAGCGCAAGGAACCTTAGGAAATATAACAATATTAGTATGTTTGAGAAACTTAGGAATGTTACCAGTCCTAAAACAAGTCTGGTCACATGAGTAACATGAGGACCTACAATGTCCCAATGTTTTTGATAGAAAAGGCCAGTGAACCCATCAAGGCCTGGAGCTTTTTTCCCTCCCATTTGAAAAACAACATTCTTAATTTCCTCATGGCTCAAGGGGATATTAAGGAGATTATTATCATCACTAAATAATTTGACAAGAAGATCCTGCAGAATCTCATCTTGGAAAAATTGGAGCTAAAAGAGTATAAAGTCTTAAATTTGTTCTCAAAAGATAGACTAATACCTTCCCTATCAGTTAGAATCCTACCTTGATCGTCTTTGATCCAACTAATGGCATTCCTTTTTCTTTAAAAAGAGTGATTCTGTGAAAGTAAGGAGTATTTTTATCCCCCTCAGCCAACCAGACTTCCCTAGATTTATCTTTCAAAAACAATTCTTTTAAATTATATAGATAAACCAATTTAGCATGCGATGTGGTCATAAGGTCATTGTCAGTAGGACTAGTGCATTGAGCCTGGCAAAAAGCATCTCTAGCAGCAGAGATATTGGTTTGGATGTTTCGAAAAGAAAGCCTATTCCAATCTTTAAGACCTCTCTTAGTCTCAGAATTAGAGTTTAACTGGATCCGCTGGACGTTCTGGGCTGGGCCAGTATTTAGACGTGTTAGACGCCCTCATCTATAATCCACTGGACTCTTGCTCAAGAGTACTCCTTTAGATTCACCCATATCCAACAAGTGATTTGCAAGCAAACCATTGTTATGCAAATATGGTATCGAATCTATCTCATGCATTCTTGTAACCTTAGTATTGTGGGAACAAATACCAACATAACACATGGTCATGTAGACAAGAACACGATCTCAATCGCTATTAGTATCTCTACTAAAGTCGCCGACTATTCCGAAAGATATAACAAGTAGAATAGAAGAATTTTTATAAAAGTCATAACTCCTACTAACCTTTTGTCGATGAAGAATAATTGATGTCTTCTTTGTCTTCACAGTCTTCGGCTTCACGGTCTCTACTACTTTGTCTATATCCAAATTCTGAAATCACAACTCTAGTAGGCTAAATCAATATTGTGTTTTGGCACCTAAAACTGACAACTAGCTTGACATACCAACACTAGTGGGTTTGACCAGACAATGCCCTAACACTCACTAAAGGTTAGAAAGGTTTACATTTCGGTTTCCTATTTACCATTCTATCATATAAAATAGTCTATAATGTTGTTTATGATGATCCCGAAGGATTATAAAAGATTAGTTCTCTTAGCATTTAAAATCACTTGTGATCAAATGCTTAATTTGAATGTAGATAGAGTTGGCTCTAGGAATAAACCTCAATTGTCTACGCGTTCATATGTTGATGATATGTTGTTTCTTGAGCACGAGCGTTTTGTTTGAACGCGTTCATATGAGTTCAGAAAAACTCATGAACTCTAACTTCAGCTTTATGAACGCGTTCATATAAGCAATAAGAAAATTTCATTCTTAGAATTTTCGCCAGTTTTGTTTGGATTTTCGAACTCACACACAATACGATCCACGGAGCTCTTGTCCACAGTTTTCTAAACGTTCATACATTAGCACATGGACTCGTTAGCATGGCCAACTAGTTTGAGCCATTGTCATCCTTCGACTAGATCAAAGTGAGTCTTCTCGCAACCTTTAGGTTTCGACCAGCGGGTTAGAAGAAGATTGGGTTGGACCTCAATGTAAGGCTATGGACTTTTCTAAGTTTGGAAACTTGCTTGAGCCTCACTCAAGGTTGCTTAACTTTAAAGCAAAGCCTCCCTTGATGATCACTATAAATAGATGACCTTCTGCAAGATACAACAACAATCCTTTACACATCTTTGTATCCTTTCATAAAGGTTGGTCGTCATCTTGAAGTCTTTTTTCTTGGACTACGAT
>JAJJMA010025645.1:7422-17988 GCA_023529015.1 Papaver nudicaule
GGGGGGGGATAACTTTAGGGGTCTTGGTCTGGCGGTCTACGACAGTTAAAAAGAAAATGATAGAGATAATGGACAGTTATGAGAAGGTGGTGCTGAGTGGACATATTCTACACGATTCTAGCAGTTATAGAGCACAACTCATGTCCTCCACTCCTCCACTCTTCCACGACTTCGACCTTCTCTGTCGAGAGATCAGGGTGAGTTCAACACTATAAATAGAGGCTTCCTCTATCTTCCAAGGCAGAACAACTAGAATACAGAAAAAACACCAGAACCTCAGAGAAGACGAACCTGAGTATTAAACATACTTCTAGCCTTGGAGATTTCCAGTCACCCTCACGACGGAGATCTTGAACTCTTACACCCAAAACAAATTATCAACCCGATCTCAAGTTTCTTCGTTGTTTCCCTCCCTAGATCAACCTCTATCCTCTCTATGACCGATGCAAGACGTGAACGGCCATTGACTTGGTTTAGGGTCGTCTTCTTCGACTTTGATCTCGAGAACTACGAAAGTACCCAGAGACGGTGCATCGTTTTTCCAGGTAAAAACAATTGGCGACCCAGTGGGAGATCAATCTCCCGGTCTCAGAAAACTTTCTCAAAATGGTTGAACTTAGGTCAGATACCAAAAACCCCAACTCTTCAACTGATGGCGGTGCAACCTTCAGTGCCACACCTACCAATTCGCCTGCATCCAGCGTTGCACCTAACATTCCCGTTACTCAAGATGCTTCCCCTTCAACACCTGCCGTCCCGGCGACTCCCATCACCCCGATGACTCACGCTGCTCCAACCAATACCTCTGGCAAAAACCCCTCCTCCAATGTCAAGATCAACACTTCTGTTGAAAAGGGGAAGGAAGTGCCGAAGGCATTAACCATGGATGAATTAGACAAACGGCAGGACAATCTTGCAGAAAGCCAGGAGAAGATGTTTGATGCTCAACTGGGAATTCTGGCCTGTCTCAAGACTCTAACCTCAAAGCTGTCGAACTCACCGGCCAAAGGAACCCCTGAAGCCGCTACTGTTGGCGCTCACCCCGCCATCATCCATATCCGAGATGACGGAACACCTCCTGCTTCTTAAGAATCCCATTAAAGAGAATGACAACCATCCCTCTATATCACGACGGACGACTTAGACAAGCTCCTGTGAAGCCGGGAAAATGAGGCAACACTACCTGTCCACCAACACCGACCTCCATACCCATACGAAGTTCAAAGAGTTGCTCTCCCCAGGGGATATGTCTCTCCCATGTTCTCCTTATATGACGGAACTGGGAACGCTCGCGAAAATGTCTCACGATTCTTGGAGTCACTGGGAGAACACGAATACAATCACGTGTTGAGGCTCAAGGAATTCTCAAAGTCTCTTACTGGGAGAGCCTACACCTGGTACAATAACCTTGCCCCAAATAGTATTGACACGTGGGATGAGATGGTGAACGCATTCTACCCCAAATACTTCTTCGTTTCTGAACAAGTGACGCTATCAGACCTAGGGAGGATGTTCCAGAGACCTAGCGAACACCCGAATGACTACGTCAAGCGATTCAAGATCCAAGCTCTCGACTGCCACGACCCGAATGTCACAGAACTACAATTGGTGGAGCTTTGCATCAACGGGATGATTCCCGTCTACCGAGCCCTCTTGGAGAACCTCCGCTTCCAGACTTTCTCTGAACTTCATGAAACAGCGAAGAGATTCGCCACCACCGCACCTGCGCTGCTAGAAAGAACTATACCTCTAAGGAACGAAGATGCCCGTAACACTCGTGGCGACAGAAGGCTGATCAACAAACAATATAATAAAAATATGCCATCTATGGGCGCCATCAGCGAGGGAGAAAAGAGGAAGATCCCGGCCACGGAAGTGACGCATCTGAAACGCACTAACTCAGCTTCAGGGACCCCGAATAAGAACGTGAACCAAGGCGGGCCACAACAACCGGAAGTGCGGAGGCAAAAGGCGAGACCAGAGATACCAGACTATCCATTCCCCATGGAGGAGGTGCTAGAACTACTAGACACTTGGATCCAGGATGGGGCAATCGAACTCCCCCCGATACGACAACCTCCTACCGTCGATGAAGTGGAAAGTCCGAGGTATTGTCGCTACCACCGAGTCGCTACACACTCTACCAGAGATTGCTTTAGTCTCAAGCGAATCTTTCAAGCCAAAGTGGAATCCGAGGAATTACACCTAGGAAACGAAAATGTATACCAAGACCCTCTGCCAGTCCGAGCATTTACCTTCCCTGAAGATCCGGTGAACAAGAGGGTGGAGGGGATAATGTACCAGCTATACGAGACTCTCTGTCTCTCGAAACCACAGCGGAAAGACATGTTCATGGCGCTCAACATGGTAGTGTCAGGCAAACGCCTACCCTTCAAGGAAGCTGATGAAAAGACAACATCCAAGCAGGAGGAGCCAACAGAAGGACAAGGC
The DNA here is from genome assembly GCA_023529015.1 of Papaver nudicaule. Lineage (NCBI taxonomy): Eukaryota > Viridiplantae > Streptophyta > Magnoliopsida > Ranunculales > Papaveraceae > Papaver > Papaver nudicaule. The sequence continues at coordinate 9,874 of JAJJMA010025645.1, forward strand.
TGGGGACTCCTCACAACCGCTCGCCTCTCTCATGCTGAATTCCCGAAGACACTCGTCGACCCTGGATACCCGGTGAACATCATCTCAGTCAAGACTCTTAGAGCCGCTAACATCCCTCGCAGTAAAGCCATCCATGCCCCTGCTGTTATCAAGGCCCCTAATGGGGTCGAGGTGAGCACCTACGGGTGGATCGACCTTCCCGTCGAAATCGCCATGTTCCCAACCATAGCGGAGTTTTACATCGTTAAGGGAGTCGTCGAGAGGGACATGGTGTTGGGACGCCCATGGATGTACAACAACCAAGAGACGCTTCCTCTGGCGTTTATGAAGCAGTTTGCGCAAAAGAGCAACACCACGAAGGCAATAGCAACATTATCTGCAGAACTTAAGGGAGCCAATGGAAACTCCCTCGACCAGTAAGGTACTTCGTCTACCCTTCCTTTGTATTATAACCCACATTCCCCAATTCATTGGGGACTCACCACAGGAAGACCTACTGGAGAGGAAAACTCCGGAAAGCCCGCAGTAGACGTCGGCACAGCTATTAGGATTTTCATCAAGGCTCTTCAGGAATCTGGAATTGTACGTGGTAGGCTATGCAGTGTTAAGATCAGAGGAAAAGGTGAACCGATGCCCTATACCACCCGAGGTCCTGAAAACCATCCCAGACTTCGAAGAATTTGTGGAACTAGCCAACCTAAAGCAAGAGGCGGGGGAGAGTGCAGTTGCATACATGGAAAGGTTTTGCAAGAAGGCAAATGAGCTTCTGCCTAACAACGATTCACTCCATGTCACATTGGCTATGGATGCGGAGTCAGTTTAGCAAGTGTTTCACTGAAGCACAAAGGAGACAGACACTAAGACTCATGTTTTTTTTTTACATTCCTCCAAAGCAGCGCATCATAGCGTGCAATAAATGATTTTCGTTTCAGTAGGTTAATTAAGAAAAATCTTTTGTTTCGATTGTCTCTTAGAAAACACAATCTATCCAGTCAATAGAAAATACCTACAACCCATTCAGCGTTCAAAACCTTTAAAAAAAAAACATATACTTGAAACAAAACACCTACTCGCCTAGAAAATCATGCAAAACAGTACTAGGCCCACCATTGCAAGACAACCTTAGTTGCTCCAACTCCTCCTCCTCCCTCTGCAATTCGACCCTCAACTCCGCTACCCTCTTCTCTTTCTCCCGAAGAACCTCCTGAGACCCCTGAGCCTTGTCCTTCTCAAACCTGTCACGTAGCCAAGCCACATTGAAGCCTTTAGATTCAGCTACAGTTATAGAATCCTCCCAATCCTGGACGTCAAGCGAATCAGCATAATCAATGGATTGAGCCGTTATCTCGGTCACCCTCGACAATAGAGTACCAACTATCGACTCAGAAAGCAGCCGTTTCGCCCTATCATGAGCAATGTGGTCGAATCTCCTCCAAATATGGTCATACAACGCCTGATACTCGCTCAATACTGGAAAGTTGCCCACCAAGGCGTAGCCAGGTCGAACTGTGCTAGTAGACGAAGGAAAGGCAACTCCAGCGCCAGGATAGGAGGGCTCCGGATCCACACCACCATCGGACACCTGCTCAGTCAAAGGGATAGTCACCTCGATATCATTCAATACAACCTCGTCAACAACCTTGAGGACGGTGGTGTTTACGCTGTCATCTGGTGTCTGCCTCGGAGGAATGGTCCCTTACGAATCAATCGGAACAATCTTGTCAGCAGCCCCAGGAACGGTAGTACCCACGCCGTCATTCAAGTTCCCCCCACTCTCGGACATTTCCGCGTTCTTTGAGTTAATAGCACCAGTGTGACCCTCATGCTCCTGCTCCTATAGACACGAGACCACGAATGGTTAGTCAGCCACTTACTAATTATATAAAGGCAAGCCCTAAAGAGAAAATGCCAGCAAAAAGACATTGAGAAACAACAAGTCTTACTTGGGCAAGTTCACGATCGATAGCCTCGTTGGGAGAATAAGTACGAAGACTAACACCAACTAGCTCATCCACATCGTCCCCCACATCCACGCCGAAAGCTGGGGACTCCGCGGCTTCTTCATGATCCTTCGGTGCAGAACCCTGCGAAATTGCACAGGAAGTTCAAGAAGGGAGGGGGATACATAGAACAAGGAACTCCACCGGAACACAAACAACTTACTTGAGGTGGAAAGGAGCATGCGCTCATCACTGGGGAAGGATCAATAACACGCCCCTCAGGTAACTCCATCATTTTGCTCTTAATCTTCTTCTTAGATTGAACGATCGGAGGGGGTGTCATCTATTACCAAGAAAAAGAACTTCAGCCGACGAAGGTAAAGCGAATAAAAACGTTACAACACGGGGGGGGGGACTACCTAAGGTGTCGCAATGAAAGTGGGTCTGTCGGATGTGTTCACCTTCTGCACAAAGTTACCCAGAGCCAGCAAAGTGTAATCTCATAATTAGTTGAATTCGGGAGTGACCCTCGTCAGTTTATCAGCAACCAAGAAGATGACCTTCCTACCAGGATCCTAAGTAGGGTCTAAGTATTCGCGTAAGTCGTCCTTGGAAGGAGGGAGGGAACGATCCAAAGGCACATCTTGATCGAATCCCATGAACCGCGCTGCTTTGTCAATGTTGTATCCCTGCCTCACCAACTCGCCCCGATAAAAGCCAAGGATGAAACCTGAGACGCTACTACACATGAACACCTGTTGTCGGCCGTACTCAATGCTAGTAACACCACGAGATCCAGAACGAAAAACAACCTCCCCGGCCTTCGCAGCAGTCTGGAGTTGAAAGACTCTATCATCGGGAATGCTGCACCATGGAAGAAAACAAACACACTCATCCCTGTCCAGAAAATCTATCAGCTTCACTGAGTCCTTGGGTTGTTTGTCGCTCCACCACATGATCCTGGCGTGCTCCAGCGAATCTGAAGGGAGACCACCCCGCGGAGCATATCTCACATAGTGTTCCCACAAGAAAGCATGAAGGAAGGGAAGGTTGACAAACGACGAAATACGACATGTAGAAGAACTAGACATGTTCCTGACTAAGCACTTAGATGCGCATACTGGGACCAAGGAACAAACTACCAATTGGTAAAGGCATACCCCGCGCCAGCCGAACAACGTATGGGACGACAAAAGGCTTCATCCCAACGGGATCATCCTCAAATATATCCCGCGACAACCAGAGTGTGAGGAATGATGCTATAATCTTGGTGTTACTGAGGGCGTCACTCCTACCTCCAGACGAATACCAGTAATGGATCCACCTGGTATAATTCTCATCGGCAGAGGCATTAGGTAAATGAAGATCTCTAATCTTCGCATTTATTTGATCAACCACAACATCACAAGGGAGTCCCGGATAGTCTCTCGGAAGTTTCCCGACTACCATGGTACAGAGATGATACTGTCTCCAGAGAAATGGTGACTTCCCCAAAGCCCATGGCAGCGGTATTTGTGGATTCACACCAACGGGAAACAAAGGCGACGACACCGTCAACGTCTACATGCACCTTCAGCTTACCAGCCGCCCTCACCGCGTGCGCAATCCCAACTTCTTCTAATATATTATACACCTTCTCGTCACTCACATGGAGTCCAACTAAGGGACCCTCTGAGCCAGGGGAGCCCTAGGAGCACGAAAGTCGATGGAAGAAGCCTCATATTCACCTCGTTGCAAGGAGAACCTGATGATCTCACCAGGCACAACAACCGATGACGGAGACTTGGTCTTGCTGTTATACTTTGGAGCAAAACGATCCCCTGGATTGGCCCAGCTCACAAGTGGAGTAGTTCTCCTTCCAATCTCTTTGTACGCCTCAAAGAACTAGCACTAGGCATCCCAACAATAGGAAACGTGGGATTGGCGTCATCACTTTTCTTTCTCTGTACCACGCAAACAACTCCAAGTAAGTCACTACTTGCTCGCATATACATAGTAGTAATCACTCTCTAGTAGCATGGATAGCATGTGTACACACTCACTAGAGTATACATGCAAGCCAACACACATGCAATATATATAAAAAAAAAAAAACTTCTGCACGAGTATGTGTGGCGCCACCAATTTAGCCTTGGCCAAAAGGCCAAGGCCGTGATTCCCAACTGTGGCGCTACACCTTGTGGCGCCACCCACTTATCCATGTCAGAGTATATATATATACGAAGAAAAAAAACACACGAAGCCCTAGGTCACCAAAACCCTAGGTTACCTTGTTATTTCTTGTTGTTGCTCCACTTGATGACATAGTGAACGAGAGTCAACAAACACAGCTAAAGAGGGTAAATCAAGAAGGAAGAAAAGAAATACTGCTCTGGAAAACCCTCCTTTCTTTTTTCTTTGTTGAAAGTTTAACCTAGATATTCATGTATATACATAACCTTTAAGAGTCCTAATACTAGTGGAACTCTAAAAGAAGGAAGGAGGCCCAAGGCCCCATGATAAAATCATGCCATCCCTAGGGCTGGCATCTCCTAGTTGTGCCTCCATTGTGGCGCCGCGGAAAAAGAAAAAAAAAAATAAGAGAAAAGGGCGCGACAGTCATGGCGCCACGGCTTACCGCACCGCATCCCACGGCGCCATGGCCATAGCGCCGTGGCCACCCTCTCTCACTCCCTCACCCACGCACACGTGTACCTAATTATTTTTTTTTCTCTCTGTACATACAAGCTTGCTATCGATTTTCAAGTTCATTAACACTAAGACCTGGCTCTGCTGAAGAAAAAAAAACTCTTGGGATGACTATCACCATCCGAGTGCTTAGTATGAAACATTACTGTTCCACACTAACCAGGGGACTTAATGTAGATGGTGAAAAATAGGAGAGGGACAAAATCGTAAAACTACTCTCTAACTATGCCTTACCTAAAGGATATCGCCTACTCAGGCACATCTCTATATCTCAGGATGCAACCTATTCTACGAGCTAAGTGTACTCTCCATGAGTTCTCTCTTATAACTCCCGGTGGAGAGGATGATATCAGGGTACAATACCGATGACCCCACCAGCACATAAACCCATTAATCTGCTTCATGTCGACATTGCCTCGAATTCCTCGATATCAGAACTAAATTGCTCAATGGTACATGGTGGAGAGTTAACAGAGATGCATCCTCACGGATTTCCTCTCAAAATATGGCTCAACGTCCGAGTCTCAATGAAAACCTCAGAAGTACCACAGCTCCAGGCCTGCCCAGAACTCTCTGAGAAGCATACAACAACTAACACGCTTAGGCAGACCATACTATAAACAAATAATGGTCTAATATACCATGGATACACACACCATGACTTGAAGCACACTGTAGCACAAGCGCATGCATACGCCATAGCGCAAGTGCACGTGCACGCCGTAGTGCAGGCGCGCGCATACGCCATAGGCAAGCACACAGACACGCTATAGCCAAATTGGCATAGCTTGAATACGAGAAGACTAGCCTTGGTCATGCTCCAAAGGCACTAGCCAATTGGCGTGGCGCAATGAACCATGGCGCCACAACAAAAGTTTCCTTGGCCACATGCCAAGACTTAGTCCCCAAAAACTGTGGCGCCATAGACCATGGCGCCATGGACTATGACGCCACAACTGGCCTTGGCCAAAGGCCAAGGCCGTAAAACCAACATCATGGCGCCATGATGCATGGCGCCACAAGAACCTGACCTTGGCCCAAGGTCGTTACCTCTACACTATGGCGCCATATCCATGGCGCCATGAATTCCTGGCCCTGGCCAATGGCCATGGCCGTTGCTATACGTCCAAATACGCGTTTCTAAAGCGCCACACTCACATTGGCCACAGAGTCACAACCATACGACGTTGTTCAAACTCAACACAACCATGTAATATCTGTACATCACTCGATATATCAAAACGTCACACGGGGGGATAACTTTAGGGGTATTGTTCTGGCGGTCTACGACAGTTAGAAAGAAACTGATAGAGATGATGGACAGTACGAGAAGGTGGTGCTGAGTGGACATGTTCTACACGATTCTAGCAGTTACAGAGCACAACTCATGTCCTCCACTCCTCCACTCTTCCACGACTTCCACCTTCTTTGTCGAGAGATCAGGGTGAGTTCAACACTATAAATAGAGGCTTCCTCTATCTTCCAAGGCAGAACAACTAGAATACAGAAAAAACACCAGAACCTCAGAGCGAACGAACCTGGGTATTCAACATACTTCTAGCCTTGGAGATTTCCAGTCACCCTCACGACGGAGATCTTGAAATCTTACACCCAAAACACATTCTCAACCTGACCTCAAGTTTCTTCGTTGTTTCCCTCCCTAGATCAACCTCTATCCTCTCTGTGACCGGAGCAAGACGTGAACGACCATTGACTTGGTTTAGGCTCGTCTTGTTCGACTTTGATCTCGAGAACTACGAAAGTACCCAGAGACGGTGCATTGTTTTTCCAGGTAAAAACAATGACCCACTTGAATCAACCACAAAATTACCCTCAATCCACACTGTTGATGTAAGTGGTCGCAATCACCATAACTATATCATGTAGGGAAACAAATGCTAAAGTTCAGAGGCGCCGAAGGCGCACAAGAGGTTAAGGCCAGGCCGAAGGCCTGGGCGATACCCTAGTACATACTTGAGAGGAGAACTCTTATTCCTTGCCTATGTAAGTTTTGTTAGCTAGATCTCCATCACTTTATTATTAGCTACTAAAATGTTAGGGTAGAGGAATATATGATCTACTCAAATAATTGTGAACTATTTTGATCCCATTAAACACTCAAAAGAAAGTTAAAGGAGAAGGATAGAAAAACTACAAGAAGAAGGAATATCATCATTTATCAATGACTCAATGTAAGTATATCTTAGACTCATCTTATTTGAATTTTGATTATATGCAGTAAACATAAATATCCTAGATCCAATTTTCACTATAAGAGTTTCTCCAATGTACATGATTAGACTTAGAATATCCAACATGTGCTTTGCTGATGACACTAATGTTTTTCTTGATGCGAAGAGTGAACAAGTAGATGCTCTTCGATATTTACTTTTTTTGTCTTGAGTTGAACTCGTGCTTGAAAATCAATTTTTCCAAAAGTTGTGTATATGTTGTTGCTCTTGATGAAGACAATGATGACTTTGCGATCAAATTTCCGAGGTGTTTATCTTGGTCTTCCATTGGGAAATAAAACTAGTGGCATTCAAAAGTGGGACAAGATTATTAAATCTTGTTCATCGAGACTATCTTCTCGGAACGGAAGGACAATAGCAAGATGAAGTAAGTTAACGCTTATTGAGAGTGTCTTGGCGAGTTTACCAATCTAATATTATCAATCTTGTTTGCCCTTTGCTCCATCACAAATAAACTTGATAAAATAGTAAGAAATTTCTTTGGAAAGCTGATTTTACCAAGACAAGAATTCATAACATTGGGTGGTTAGTGGCCGTCAAATCTAAAGAAACTGGTGGTCTTGAAATTCGAAAATCTAAACATATGAATGTTTCTTAAAAAGTGGTGGTGGAGATTTGGCACCGAGAAGGAGGATCTTTAGAGAAAGATCATTGCGACAAAATTTGATAAAACTTCAACCGGTTGAGAAACTCTTCAATCTAGAGGACCAAAAGGTGTTAGTTTGTGGCATAATATTTATGGTTGAGATGAAAACTTCAACAAATTAGATCGGTGCGGGAATGAGATTTTATTTTGAGAAGATCTTTAGATTAGAGATGGAGTTTTATGCAATAGATTTCCATTGGATTTTGAAGCTTCAAGAACCAAGGGACGCGTGGTGGCTCGGTTATATGATCACGAGTGACGACATCAGATAGAAGTTTATTGTTAGGGCATGTCCGGTCAAACCCACTAGCGTTGGTATGTCAAGCTAGTTGTCAGTTTTAGGTGTCAAAACTCAATTCTTGATTTAGCCTACTAGAGTTTAGATTTCGGAATTGGGATATAGACAAAGTAGTAGAGACCTTGAAGACGAAGACTGTGAAGACAAAGAAGACATCAATTATTCTTCATCGACAAAAGGTTAGTAGGAGTTATGACTTTATGGATATTCTTTTATTCTACTTTCTCTATTCTTTCGAAATATAGTCGACTACTTTAGTAGTGATAATAGCGATTGAGATCGTATTCTTGT
>JAJJMA010025646.1:0-11111 GCA_023529015.1 Papaver nudicaule
CCAAGGTAAGAAGAAGTTATTTTTACAAGTTCATGAAAAATATTATTGGCCTACTATGGAAGACGATGCTGCCATGTTCGTTCGAAGGTGCCATCAGTGTCAGGTTCATAACAACCTTATACACTCTCCGTGTCTTCCTCTGCAATCCATCAGCAGTCCTTGGCCGTTTTATAGCTGGGGACTTGATCTTATTGGAAAGATCAATCCCGCGTCTTCTCTACAGCATGAACACATTATAACCGCTACTGAATACTTCACGAAGTGGGTAGAGGCGATTCCGCTTAAGAAAACCAAGGGTGTCAATATAGCTCAGTTTATCAAGGAGCAAATCATCTGTAGGTTTGGAGTTCCTAAACACATCATAACAGATAATGGCTCGCCTTTTGTCAATCAAGATGTGGGGGAATTACTTCAAGAGTATGGCATTCAGCATATTTGTTCTACACCTTACTATCCTAAAGGAAACGGGCAAGCCGAAAGCACTAACAAGACGTTGATTCGGATTCTGAGTCGAACCGTTCATGATAACCCGCGATCTTGGCATGAAAAGCTCCCCATGGCGTTATGGGCATACAGAATTTCTCCAAGGAGTTCTACAGGAGCTTCTCCATACTCTCTGGTATATGGTACTGATGCCATTCTTCCAGCTGAAATCAAGATTCCTTCGGCGTGCATCGCCATGGCTAGTGGAGTCTACGCCGATATTTCTGGTTCTAGGTTTGCGGAATTGGATACTGTTGAGGATAGGCGTACGAAAGCAGAAGCTTATATGGAAGCTTACAGAAGAAGGATTTCTAGAGCATATAATAAGGCGGTAAAGCCAAGAGTCTTCCAAGTTGGGGACTTGGTGTTGAAGACTGCCAAGCATATTCAGCAAGATATGTCAGCTCCAAAATTCTCGGCTAATTGGGATGGGCCATACGTGGTGACTAAAGCGGCGCTTAGTGGCTACTACAAAATCTCTACCTTGGACGGAAAACCCGAAGGTACGGTAATCAACGGGAAATGGCTCAAACCTTATTACGTATGAATTTCTGATCACATCTTTGTAAAATTTTATTCATTCCAAGTCAAGTGCAAACCTCATTTGCACTTAACAATTGCAATCTTACAAAACCTTTTCATTCAGAAAATATTACTTATTCAATTCAAAAAAAAAAAAAAAACAATAAATCTTTCTTCAGAATAAGCCTTCCAGGAGTGCATAATCTTTCTGATACAAGCTCTCCATCTTTTCCTGAAACGCCGCGGTTTTAGCCGATAAATCTTGGATAGCTTCACCCACCTTCGCAGTTTCTTCTGCAATTTTCTCTTTAAGGGTCTTCAATTCCCTTTCTCTTGCTTCTTCTTTAGCCTTCATCTCTGCAGCAACCTCATGTTCCAGGGTCTTCAGGCTTTCCACCATTTTATTGACCTTCTCAGTTTCTTCGTCAATGGTTTTTTCATCTTCAAAGATAATTTCGGGGTCAGGGCCATCTGCTAGAAAAGACAACCGGTCTATTTTTATCTTTTCAAGTCGCGCCCGAAGCCATCCAACTCTGAACTTAACATTTTCAGCAGAAGAAAGCAAACGTTCCCATTTCATAATGGTAGACAAGGTGACCTTGTGCAACGATCCTTGCGCCATTTCTGCTATCATCGACATCAACAACACGATCATGGACACCAAGATTGTTGAACAGTCTTTACCCAAGACTTGGGTGGTAGCTATGTGGCCGTACTTCCTCCATATCTTCGTGTACAGGGAAACATGCTCTCTTCGAACTAAGAAACCGCCAACAGATTTGTATTCTTGGGATAAGGAACGCATCTCGGGATCAAAAGGAAGGCCTCCCCTAATGCTATTCCCAGGTGGGACGTGGTCTTCAAGGTCTACCACTGAAACAGGGCTGTAAGTAGGAGAATGGGGGATTTCGATTATCCTCCTTGAGGGAGCGTGAGCACTCTTCTTACGAATCTGCAAAGAATAAAGAGTAAGAAGATATTCTCGTGTTTAATAAACGGGATATATACATGAAAAAGGAGATTTACTGGTGAAGAGCTGCTTGTCCTTGGCATCTTGCTTCGTGGATTACTGGCATTGCTATCTCCTTCCTCTTCATTCTACAGTTAATCTGTGATTAATAAATTTCTAAAATAATATGTGGAAGCACAAGTGAAGAATTACTTACAGAACTGGGAATCCAAACCCTACGCTTGCTAAATTGGCTCAAAGGAACATCACTGCTGCTGTTGCTCGACATACTATAAAGAAATCAGAAGATATATGGAGAAAGTATGATCCAAGGGTTTTCTGAAACATATATTTATATAGGCGCGGAGTATTTGAATTTTAGGGTTTTGAGAATTCAAACTCTAGAAGTAACTGTTGCCTACATAAGAGGAGTTGACTCAGATGCATCTACAAGTGGGCTGAAGAAGTCGTTAACTTCTGGAGATATATCACGCACGGTTTGAGGGAGAGTTCTAACCTAATTAGGACTCTCTGGATATTACTTGAACGGGCTTCGTTTTGGACTCCATGTTCGTGGACAAGGCTTCTATGCGGATGTAGCTGGCCCATCAACTTGGTGCTCACCCTGGAACACTCACGGTTCCATGCTGCGCAGGGGACTTAATGTTGATGGTGGTTTTTGGCGACGAGGTCACAGGAGTAATTTCGCATCAATTTCTGGCGTCCTGGAATAGCGCGAGATAAGGTATGAATTTATTTTTACAGTAGGGATAAGATATTTGGTTGCTATTAGCCATATTTTGATATCTCGCGACCCTAGCCTAGCAGCATGGTCCATATCCCTGACCTACGTATTAAAATACCTATGCATGCGCATTAGCCTAGCTCATGCTCGAGCCAAAACCCTAGGAGTACACGGCCTTGGCCACGCCAATAACTTGGCCACGCCTAAAACTCCACCGCACCAAAACCTTGGCCATGCCAATAGTTTAGCCACGCCTAAGCCGTGGCCACACTCAAACCCTAGCAAGGCCTAAGCCGTGGCCACACCAGAACCTTGGCCACGCAAAGACTTGGCCACACCAATGCTTGGCCACGTCTAAAACCCTTGCCCCGCCAAGAACTTGGCCACGCCAAGAACTTGGCCACACCTAGAACTTGGCCACGCCCAATCTTTGGGTGCCCATGGCGTTGGCCTCGCCTAATCCCTGGAGGCCCATGATTCTCCCCCGCCTTAGTTTTTGGATATCCATTATCTTTAGCACGCCTCAACTTTGGATACCCACGTTTATTACCTTGGCCAAACTCTTGGGGGTCCAAGATTGTGCCTTGGCCAAATATTGGAGGCCTCATAATCATGCTTAGCCTAATTTATGGGGGCCTTATAGTTGGCTCTCGCCTAATTTGTGGGGGTCTTATTGTTTTCCCTCGCTTGAACTTATGGAGGTCCATGATTGTCCTCTTCTCCTCACGGCTAGCCTTGCCTCTTTTGAGCTAGGGTTTACCTCTTCCTAGCCTCCCCCTACTTATGGGCCTCACTGATCCAAATCCTAGAGGATTATGGATTTTATTTAGTCCATAATACTCTAGTTTCCTAATCAAATTCGGAAATCTGGCAGTTCAGCTCACGTATTTCTTCATGGCGTGATTTTTAGAGCCCAATCCGTAAGGAATTAGAAGGCGCTTCCTTCACGAAATATTTTCCTCTGTGAATTTCCTATAACATACTAAAAATTCAGATTTTTATCTATTATAGGCTGTCCTGGGCGATTTTACTAATGGACAACACGCAAACTGTACAGAAATCTGAAAATAACATAAATGTTATGGCTTGTCCTTCGTGCCCTATGCCTAACTTCTTAATAAGATTATTATACCATGCAATATGGCTTATTATAATTATTGTGGCCTATCTTTAGGTCTTATATTGGCAATGCTTATGCATTCTTGATGATGGCTACGCCGTGATAGCATCATTCGTCTGTTTTTCCTGATTATAGACTTGCTTCTATAAATCAGTGCTATAATTCTTAATCATGGCTCATGGCTATGATTCATATTATTTTGGACATTCATATGTCTTTATTACTCAGGGAGTTGGTGCATTACATGCCACAAACCAATTTCCCTTATTTATGGCAAGACGAAAGTCGTATTTATTTGACTATTGCCACAGAGAGTTGCTGAAATCCTCTCGGTCTAATTGGCGATTGCATAGCTCAATCCTTAGACCCATCTTATATAATGGCGGTTGCTAGCTCAACCCTTAGATGACTTATCTTATCTTATCTAATGGCGGTTGCTGGCTCAACCCTTAGATTTATCTTATTAGGTTTAAATGGCGATTGCCCGGCTCAATCCTTAAACCGAATCTTAAAGAGATATTCAAAGCTTATCGCTTAATCTCTATCTTATCGCAAAGTCCTAAGCTTATCAGTAATTGATACGACTTGCACCTAGTCAGCTTTGACTTAACAAATAACAAATCTTTAACAAATCTTACGAGAATCAAGTAAGTTACATGGGGGGATATTCTTTTAGGGTTTTGGTTTGGCGGTCTACGGCACGAGTGATTGCAACGGCTCAATCACTTAATGAGGAAGAAAACTAGGTCGTGTGAACGTTGCTGAAAAGATGGGATAAGGTAGTGGGTTGTTGGTCTTCCCTAATATTAGGCGCAAGACTCTTAACAACTGACCCCACTCTTTCCTCACTCCCACTCTTCCACTACTTCCACTTCTTACGAGATCAGTTGAGAATATATTGCTATAAATAGGTCACTCGACCAGTTGGAAAATACATCAATCCAATCTCATTCTCATCCAAGATAAGTTTAACAAGTTCAGTGTAAGTATAATCAAGTTTATCTTATCGATAATTGATTAACTCTTCTCATTCAGCATTTATTATCTAGTGAGAACTGAATATTCATCCTTATCTAGCAATAATCATAGCAATTCTCTGATCTCATCTTTCTCTGCTTCCCTCCCTAAACCAACCCTAAAATCCTCTTCTTGTAACTGAAGCAATACTCGAACGGCCATTTCTTGGTTTAGGCGAGTCTTGTTCGATCTTGACCTCTCGAATTCATCACAATCTTTTATTACATCATCACACTTCATACTTTACCCCTCAGATTCCTTTATTTGTTTTATACCTAAAACATTTTGGCGACCACAGTGGGAGGTCATTATCTCAGTTTTAAGAAGATATGGTTGAAACCAGGAGGCAGAGTTAAGAGAATACAAATTCTTCAAGTAACCCTAATATCCCCACGAGTTTACCTACAAGTGGGGTCACAAATGCTCAAGCTAGTGGCGCTATCACTTCTGGCCCCACAATTCCAGCCGTGAGCTCAAACCCTAACCCTAATTTTGCTTCTGCCTCGACTCAGAGGGGGCCAACCTTATCCCCTTCTCCTTTGGGCGTGTCATCCCCTCTGGTGGGATCCACCACGCCTACTTCATCCTCATCTCTCCAGAACGTCCAGCAGGGGCCCACCTTGTCCCTATCCTGTTCCAACATGTCCCTATCTTGTGCTGCAGGGACAACCAATCATCAAGGCGCCACTGCTGGCCTCACCACCAAAAACGTGACTACCATCACTCCTAATGGCGTCCCATCTCTAGTGGGACCCAACCCATCTCCTCTTTTCACTCCTACCATCACCCATTCTCTCAATTTGGGCCCTACTTCGCCTCTGCCACTTGCTATCACGCCTCATGTTGTGAGGGCCCCTATCAATGTCGCTCCCGCGGATGATGCCCCCATTCCTAGCCAAGTTAGTCTTTCAGATCTGGTAAAGACTTATCAGGAAGAAGAGGAGGATCCAGAAGATTTCGTACAAAGGTTCAGAGCCAAAGCTTTGGATTATCATGACAGGGAGATGAACGAATCACAATTGGTGGGGATTTGCATAGGAGGGATGGAGCCATGGCATCAAGAACCAATGAGGAGATTCCGGCCCCGCACGTTCCAACAACTCCGTGTAATAGCTGGACAATACGCTGATATGGGAGATAACTCTGTCGACAGGGGACTGGGGACTGAAGGCCCGCGCAGTGAGGCCACCAACCCACCTCGACGCATTCAGAGTTTCACCACCTACGAAAAAACAGTAAGTCAAGAAGCTATTTTCTTAATAGAAAATTTATGTGAATTATTACACTTCTCGAGGGGACAAAGGGTAGACACATTTGCTGCTCTCAACCGCATCGCTTTCAGCACGGATTTAACCCCACCCTCGCTAGAAGTTTCAGAGCTGTCTCTCGCGTCTGAGCCTATGGTGAAGGATATTACCTTTACTGAAGAAGATATAATGGCCGAAGATGGACATAATCGAGCTTTGTATGTCACGGCGCATGTCAAAAATGTAGAGTTCAAAAGAGCTTTGATTGATACTGGAGCTGCTGCCAACATCATAACCCTGAAGACTCTACGCACCGCTAGAGTTCCTAAAAATCAAATCGTACACCATCCTGTTGTAATGAAGGATTTTGAAGGAAACATGACTAATACCTACGGGTATGTCAACTTGGATCTCAAGGTGGGACCTATCCAATCAAGGGTGAAGTTTCATGTCATCGAGAAGGAACCTGATTACCACATGATATTGGACGCCCCTGGATCCACGACAACAAAGTCGTCCCATCTACTTATCACCAATGTATGAAGGCAGTGCTCGATAAAGAATTCATTCGTGTCGCGGCGTCGTCATCTCCATATTCGCCAATATACGAAGCAGAATTCTTCGAACCAAAAGAAACTGCGCCAGAGCCACCTAACAAAGTCTATAGCATTCCTCTACCTGCGTGGGACTCTATCAAAAACGAGAGGCTGCCATCATACACGCCAATTGAGGAAAACGTGGGAGGCGCATCTACTTCACCAGGACTTCTTAGGTACGGTTTAATTATGTCTCATAAATCACCTTATTCCAAAAGAAGTTATAATTTCACTACTCAATATGATAACGAGGGTAGAACTATCTACTCGCGACGGAAATGTTAGCAATTAACAGGGGAGGGTGGCGACAAACCTCCCCGCATCAAAGAATGTTATCAGAATGAAGGATCCTTAGAAGAAGAAATCCAGGAAGCTCCGCCACAGCTACAAGATGGATCCAACTCCACAACTGATGCTCTTGAAACCGTCAACATAGGGACTGATGAGGTTCCCAGACCCATCTCTGTCAGCTCATCCTTATCAGCAGAGGAGCGTGGAGCCCTGGTTAGTCTTCTCAAAGAGTACCAGGATGTTTTCGCTTGGACCTATGAAGAAATGCCCGGGCTAGACGACAAGCTGGTGACACATCATCTTCACATTCTACCTGGCTCAAAGACGGTGAAACAACAACCACGCCATTTTCGACATGAGATAGAAGAGCAAATCAAAATCGAGGTTCAAAAGTTACTCTCTGAAGGGTTCATCAAACCCATTCATCATCCTACTTGGCTAGCCAACGTGGTACCAGTCAAGAAGAAGAATGGTCAAATCAGGTGTTGTGTGGACTTCAGGGATCTAAACAAATGTTGTCCCAAGGATGATTTCCCACTACCCAACATTGACATGCTGGTGGATGCTACCTGCGGTCATGCCATGTTCTCGTTCATGGACGGGTACAGTGGATACAATCAGATCAAGATGTACGATTCAGATGCAAGTAAGACTGCCTTCCGAACTCCAATTGGGAATTTTCATTATACTGTGATGCCCTTTGGACTCAAGAACGCAGGTGCTACCTATCAGCGAGCCATGACAGCAATATTCCATGATATGATGCACAAACAAATTGAAGATTACGTGGACGATGTTGTGGTCAAATCAAAAACACGAGCATCTCACCTAGACGTGCTGAGACAGGTGTTTGACAGATGCCGAGAATACAAATTGAAGATGAATCCTCTGAAGTGCGCGTTTGGAGTTTCTTCAGGCAAGTTCTTAGGCTTTCAAGTAACTGAAGAAGGAATCAAGGTAGACCCTACCAAAACGCAAGCAATCACCACAATGCCGCCGCCAAAGGCGGTAAAAGAGCTCAAAAGCTTCATGGGGAAGGTCTCTTACATCCGGAGGTTCATTCCCGGTTTAGCACAATTCGTGGTATCATTCATTCCTCTACTCAAGAAGGGAGCAGATTTCATATGGTCTCCCATCCAAGAGGAGGCTTTCAGGAAGATCCAACAATTACTACTATCGCCAGCAGTAATGAAAGCACCAGTGCAAGGACGTCCTCTACTTCTTTATACGGCATCAAGCGACGCTGCTATTGGAGCACTCCTCGCGCAAGAAGGTGATGATAATGTTGAATATCCAGTATATTACATTAGTCGTACTCTGAAGAATGCTGAACTTCGCTATCCGAAGGTGGAGAAGGCATGTCTATCCTTAGTCTTCGCAATCCAGAAGTTCAGGCATTATCTCCTATCAAACAGGGTCGTGCTAATCACAAAAGCGGACCCCATAAGATTCCTCCTGTCAAAACCAGCTCTGCTCGGAAGACCAGCACGTTGGCTACTACAGATGTCGGAGTTTGATATCGCTTGTGTGGCTCCGAAAGCAATCAAAGGCCAAGCTGTCGCAGATCTTCTTGCAGCCTTCCCTGGAGAAGATACCACCGCCCTGCATGAAGATGTACCTGGAGAATTCCTGGAAATATCCCTGGTCAAAGAAGATACTTGGCTATTATACTTCGATGGCTCCGCTACACAAAGTAACAACACTGGAGGAGCTGGCATAGTATTGGTTTCTCCTACCGGCGAGGTATTCTCACACTCATTCAAATTAGACTTCCGATGTACTAACAATTCAGCGGAGTACGAAGCATTCCTGATTGGATTATCGTTGGCCGAACAAGCGGGAGCCACCAATCTGGAGATTCGGGGTGATTCCAAGTTACTGGTGAATCAAATGAATGGTGTTTACTCATTAAAGGAGGTCACTCTAGCTCCTTTTCGCGCTGAAGCACAGAGACTATTAACTCGTTTCTCTGAAGCTATTATCGTTCATACTGGTCGAACTAACAACAGGCATGCTGATTGTCTAGCAACATTGGCTTCAAAGTTACAGTTTGAAGGTATGGAAACAACTCTCACCGTGCATAAGCGTACACTCTCATCAACTTGGTTAGCACAGACTGGCGAGCCAACGGTACATGATTGGAGGACACCTGTCATTGATGAACTCACTCAATCGTCACCAGAAAGGAAAGTTCGCCTCAAGGACCTGAAGAACTTTTTCTTATTGCATGGAATTCTTTATCATAGGAATTCAGATGGATCTTTATCCAGATGTCTTGGAGATATCGAGGCCCAACAACGACTTCATCATGTCCACAAGGAAATCTGCGGACAAAGTCTAGTGGTCACTCTATACAGACGACTCCAACGGTTGGGATACTACTGGCCCACCATGGAGACTCAATCCAGAGAAATACAAGGCTCTTGCAGTAAGTTCCAATCTGCTGTACATCATTCTGAAGCCTTGATGGTGCATCCCGTTGGAGATTGGCGTGAACCTTACATCCAATATCTCCGGGACCATGTCCTACCTGCCGAGAAGAAAGATGCGGAAAGGCTGAAAAGACGAGCAACAAGGTTCGTCTTTCACGAAGGAATTCTGTACCGCAAAAGCTTTGGTGGGGATTTATTACGCTGCTTGGCAGATCCGGAAACGAGTACCGTACTCAAGGAGATGCATGAAGGGGAACCCCAAGGTAAGAAGAAGTTATTTTTACAAGTTCATGAAAAATATTATTGGCCTACTATGGAAGACGATGCTGCCATGTTCGTTCGAAGGTGCCATCAGTGTCAGGTTCATAACAACCTTATACACTCTCCGTGTCTTCCTCTGCAATCCATCAGCAGTCCTTGGCCGTTTTATAGCTGGGGACTTGATCTTATTGGAAAGATCAATCCCGCGTCTTCTCTACAGCATGAACACATTATAACCGCTACTGAATACTTCACGAAGTGGGTAGAGGCGATTCCGCTTAAGAAAACCAAGGGTGTCAATATAGCTCAGTTTATCAAGGAGCAAATCATCTGTAGGTTTGGAGTTCCTAAACACATCATAACAGATAATGGCTCGCCTTTTGTCAATCAAGATGTGGGGGAATTACTTCAAGAGTATGGCATTCAGCATATTTGTTCTACACCTTACTATCCTAAAGGAAACGGGCAAGCCGAAAGCACTAACAAGACGTTGATTCGGATTCTGAGTCGAACCGTTCATGATAACCCGCGATCTTGGCATGAAAAGCTCCCCATGGCGTTATGGGCATACAGAATTTCTCCAAGGAGTTCTACAGGAGCTTCTCCATACTCTCTGGTATATGGTACTGATGCCATTCTTCCAGCTGAAATCAAGATTCCTTCGGCGTGCATCGCCATGGCTAGTGGAGTCTACGCCGATATTTCTGGTTCTAGGTTTGCGGAATTGGATACTGTTGAGGATAGGCGTACGAAAGCAGAAGCTTATATGGAAGCTTACAGAAGAAGGATTTCTAGAGCATATAATAAGGCGGTAAAGCCAAGAGTCTTCCAAGTTGGGGACTTGGTGTTGAAGACTGCCAAGCATATTCAGCAAGATATGTCAGCTCCAAAATTCTCGGCTAATTGGGATGGGCCATACGTGGTGACTAAAGCGGCGCTTAGTGGCTACTACAAAATCTCTACCTTGGACGGAAAACCCGAAGGTACGGTAATCAACGGGAAATGGCTCAAACCTTATTACGTATGAATTTCTGATCACATCTTTGTAAAATTTTATTCATTCCAAGTCAAGTGCAAACCTCATTTGCACTTAACAATTGCAATCTTACAAAACCTTTTCATTCAGAAAATATTACTTATTCAATTCAAAAAAAAAAAAAAAACAATAAATCTTTCTTCAGAATAAGCCTTCCAGGAGTGCATAATCTTTCTGATACAAGCTCTCCATCTTTTCCTGAAACGCCGCGGTTTTAGCCGATAAATCTTGGATAGCTTCACCCACCTTCGCAGTTTCTTCTGCAATTTTCTCTTTAAGGGTCTTCAATTCCCTTTCTCTTGCTTCTTCTTTAGCCTTCATCTCTGCAGCAACCTCATGTTCCAGGGTCTTCAGGCTTTCCACCATTTTATTGACCTTCTCAGTTTCTTCGTCAATGGTTTTTTCATCTTCA
>JAJJMA010025659.1:0-18444 GCA_023529015.1 Papaver nudicaule
CTTCTTCTTCTTCTTCTTCTTCTTCTTCTTCTTCTTCTTCTTCTTCTACTAGGGGTTTAGGTTCTGCTTCCTCCGCATCATCATCGGAGGGTATACCTTCAGCGGGTGGCGCCGTTTCCATTTCTATAAGATGACGCTGCATCTGGGCTTCTCTTCGCACCCTCCTTTGGTACTCTTCAAGCTCAGAATCATCCTCCTGCTCTCTTCTGCGTTTCTTGCTCTCTTCCTCCCTGTCATGCTTAATTCTCTGGCCTACTTCCAAACAACCGACATAATCGGAAGCACGCTTGAGAATCTCTTTTGCTTGATCCAAGCTGCATCTATATATAATGTTGTTGAAAGCAATCAACGGATTGAACGGATGTGAAGTAGCATCAGAATGTTCGGAGCTCCTCTGCTCCGCAGAGTCGGACCTTTTTCTTTTCCCCTTTCTGTTACGTTTTGCTTCTGAGTATTGTTGCCTATTCGATGCCATATCCTAAATTTTTTTCATACACATTCATACATTCAAATTAATATAAACAACATTATATTCAAATTAATATAAACAGCTTGATCAACGACATCAATACTGGACATTTGAAACAGACCAAAACCCTAAAATTTTCATAAAAACAATACTGAAATCAAACACATCTGGAGATCATAATAACGTAAACCAAACTAAACCCATGTCATGATTTCATCTAATTTGTTAATTAAAAATCTAATTAAACAGAGCAGCACTAAAAGCATTGAGTGAGTAGAAATAGACCAACATAACAAAATTTCACTTCATGCATCTTGATTTCACACAAGGTATCATGATTCCACATCAAAGTTAGCATTTAACTTCATTTATTACTAACGGATTCACCATGCAACATGCAAAAGCAGTTGAAAAGTAAAGGACCCAAAAGTAAAGACCTTACCTTTTTGAAAAAGAGATTGATGAAGGCTGAATATTCGGCTCAAATAGAGAGAAATAGATTTCCTCCTTAATCAAGCCCTGAATCTCCTTAAAGTCTGAATATTCTTGTCTGAGAGAGAAAGTGAGTGCTTCCAAAAGCAGCAGATCTTTAATGAAAGGTGTGTTTGTTCTTTAGCACTAAAATAGTAGTAGTAAAGAAGATGATGTTTGGTGGTACCCACCGGGGTGTAAATATAATGTGTGTGTTAGCATTGGGGTGGAATAAACGAAGTGTAAACCAAGTGTAAAAAGACTAGAACAAACCTTAAAAGATAAGCAAAAGTGTAAACCAAGTGTAAATCAATTGTCAACAGAGTTAGCTAAGCATAGAACAAACCTTAAAAGCTTACAAACCAACAACAAGGGGTGTGAAACTGTAAGCAAAAGTAGAGGGAAACGTACAGATTATTTCAAATTCTCAGGGTTGCTCCAATAGGTGAGCAAAGCTCGAAGATGTGGTTCTTCCGCTAAAATATCTTGAAAACTGCCTTCAGCTGGTACATCTGCACTGTCTACACTGATAGTTAGTCTTCTGGAGGGATGCATAGGAACCCAGTAGGCTGGCTCTTTCAAATCCTGGGAATAAAAGACTTGGGTAGCCTGTTCCGCGAGAATCACGGGCTCGTCTGTGATAGCATTTTTCTTCTTCATTCTTGACAGATTGACCAGATGATATTCTGAATCCTTACACATCTTGACTCCAGTCTCCACCTTCACCCAATCACAGTAAAACACATCTTCTTTAAATGAACCATAGTTCAACTGTAGGATTTGCTGGATCACCCCATACCACCTGGCTTTCACAGTCACGGGCTCTTTATCAGTTCTTTTGCTCCTAAAAGTTGTGTCTGCTTCCATGGTAACACCACTATCCTGGGTCCTAAGCTTGGCCTCAAAAGCTTGGGAACAAAAAACATATCCATTCACACGGTATCTTTCAATCTCCCTTACCTCGTCCGGACCTTTAAGGTAATCCCACAGGAGACCATCCATATTCTGTTCATCCCTAAGCTGCGAAAGCGCAGAAAACCCATAAATCAGAATTAATGCCACCTAAATTTTTCTGACAAACCGGTTCTACAAGGCATACCTTGTTGTACAACCATGAAAGGAAGTCGGTTTCAAACTGGACCAAGTCCACTCCAACGTCTGAATGGCCGGTGCGGTAATCCCTGAACATAAATATATAGCATACTTTTAATACCAACCCATTATCAATAGAAATTCAGTGTCCATACAAACAGAAATTATATAACAACAAATACCTATAATAATCGTCTAGTTCCGGTTGACAACGCTGAAATATTAGCCACCGACGTATCTGAACCCATTGAACAGGGCTCAACAAAACTTCTTTATCTCCAAGAATGGAACCCTCATCGCTGAAATCAGATTCTTCATCCAGAAAGGCAGCCCAATTGGCTTTGTGACCTCCTTCGGCTCTAGCTTTGGCTTGCTCCATTGCATACCTAACAGCCTCATTTAGAATGATAGAATTTGTAATTGACGCTTCAATGTATCTCTTGTTATGGCAAAGGCCTTTGCACTCCTTCATTGCCCTGATACAGTATGCACATGTAAATTTCAGTACAAAACTCCCAAAAAAATGCAAAAAAATTGAAGGGGTAAATTGGTGAAACGACAATTCACCTCTCAAGTGGGTACATCCATCGGAACCTAACCGGTCCACAAACCAAGGCTTCTTCAGCCAGATGAACCATGCTGTGCACGCTTATATCAAAAAATGAAGCTGGGAAATACTTTTCGAGCACGCACATGGCCTCTGCAATCATCCACTTAGCCTGGCTCAGATCTTCTATTTTAACGACCTTAGAGCACAGCAATCTAAAATACAAACTGACTTGCTGAAGTGCAATTCGAAGGTGTTTATGTCCAGGAAAGGCATGTTGAAGCAGAGCAGGTAGCAAGTACTCAATCAAAATATGATAGTCATGAGATTTTAAGCTCAGCAACCTATCCCCACTCACATTGTTGCTCAAGTTTGAGCAAAAACCTGAAGGGAATTTCAGATTTCCAATGATCTGGCAAAAAATTTTCTGCTCTTCTTTAGACAAAACCCACACCGGGGTGTTTACTACCACATTCTTAAATTTCTTCGCTTTCCACTCTCCAATGTGGAGCTTTTTCTCACGCAATTCATCACGATTATTCCATAACCTTTGAGCCTTACTTCCATCATCAAAGAGTGCGTGATAAATGTGTTCCATGACGTTCTTTTCCGTGTGCATCACGTCGATAGAATGAAATATACCCAGATTGCTATACGACTCAAGTTCCCAAAAACAACACTTCCTATTGAAAATACCTGTTTCCAAACCAGAATTATCCCTCTCATCAATACCACCATCCTCTAACTCATAATCATCCTCAACCTCAGTCTCAGTCTCATCATCAGACACGTATCTCTTTCTTTTACCAGCCTTGCGTTTTTGGGTCTTACCAGGTATGTAATGAACATCTTTGAACAACTCGAGCGACTCATCGTTAGTTAGTCTCTTTGGCGCCAACTTTCTCTCCTCTTTGTCCAATCCCAAGAATTTCCCATCCCTAAAGGTGTGCCTGCTCTTGAGGAAAATCCGATAGTTAGTGTACACTACCTTCCTAAATCCTAGGCCCATATGAGTACATCGAGTTTTTTCTGCGCAGACAACACATCCATTGTAGCCATGAACTGTTCTTCCACTTAAAATACCAAGAGCAGGTAAATCATGAATCCCAAACATTAGAGTTACTCTCACGATAAAATACTCTTTTCTGAAAGAATCCCAAATTCGCCTTCCGTCTTTGAAGAGAGTTTTTAATTCATCGACAAACACCTGCATAAATACATCAATGTCTCCACTCGGTGACTTGCGACCAGGTATCAACATATTGTATATTTGGAATTCAGTCTTCATACACAAAGAAGGTGGAAGATTATAAACCACAGAAATGAGAGGCCAACAGCTCCAACCTATATTCGACTGGCCATGGGGATTAAACCCATCCGTCGATATTCCAAGGTAAACATTTCTGCCTTCCGCTGCAAAATCCGGGAATTTTTCCTTGAACTTGCGCCACTGAGGTGAATCGCACGGATGACGCATATAACGACGAGAAACTGCCGCTCGGTTGTGCCAATCCATGAAAGCTGCTATCCAAGGAATAGAGAACATTTTCACAATTCTTGGTCCTAGAGGAAAGTATCTTAGCACTAACATAGGTTCTTTTGACACCTGCATCTTCCCGTCGGAATCTTTGAATTCTTTAAATCTTTTAGCTTGGCACACTCGACATTGCTGAAGATTTTTATCTGCATTGTGATACAGCATACAATGATTAGGGCAAACATGAATAGCCTTGCATTCCATCCCCAGATCCTTTAGCATCGTCTTCGTACAATCATAGTTTTTAGGGAAATTGTTTCCAGGAAGCCACTTTCCTAACAGAATCAACAAACTATCCATACAATGACCAGAGAATTTATATGTTTTCTTTAGATTATGCAGTTCTACGATAGCACTGATGGTTGAGATACCTTCGGATGCTGGGTGCAACTGCTTCCCTGCCAAATTTGAGTACTTAGCATAACGCTCCCCCATATCCACCTCTTGTTCTTCACAGACTACTTGCTCATAAGGGTCAGCATGAGGACCAAAGTTGGCATCAGCATAAGCATCCCAGTCGAAATCAGGCATTTCTTCTTCTGCAACCTTCTCCTTCTCCACAGAACGACTAGTTGAACTCTGACCCACCAATTCCTCACCATGCAAGTACCAAGTGTTGTACGTCCTCAAGATACCCACCTCGGACAGATGCTTTCGAACAATTTTCCATGGATGACGAAAATCATTAGCACACTTCTTACATGGGCAAGCACAACCAGATGAATCCCCATTGGCTGATGCAAATTTGAGGAAGTCTCTAACCCCCTCTCGATATTTTTGGCTAAATAGGTCTTTTTCAAGCATCCAATCTTTATTCCCCAACATCCTACATTACCAAATTGAAATATGCTTCATGTTACCAAGTTCATAAACTAAAGATACAAATACTAACAATCATAAACTTTCACATACAAACCACACATACAAATCAGCAAAAAATCTATAACCAAATACAGATCTGAAAAGATGTAGATACTCATACTCTAATTTTAAATCAGGGAAATATGTAATTGCTGGATGAATTCAGTTATTCAATTGATGTTCATATATTTGAAATTAACATAAATAAATGAATCTTAAATCAGTGAAATACCTAATTGCTGAATGAACTCAGATTCCTCTTAAATCAGTGAAATACCTGATTGCTGAATGAACTCAGATTCAAATTCCAAATCTCAATCAATAACTCTATGAGAAATCGATTTGATAATTAAACTAATATCAAATCGAGGTTCACATAAGAAGTAACTGATTGAATGATGTTGAAGATGTTTTCTCAAGCTCAGACTCAAACGAAGGATTATCCGCTGAAAAAAAAAAGGGAGAGGAATTGAATGTTAGGCGATGCAATCTGTGGAGGTGAAGACGAATAGAAGTTATGTCTCAACTGTTTTCAGCTAGACACATTAACTTCTTTCTCTACCCAATCACCAAAACTCGGACAAAATAAATGAATTCATTTTCAGGGATTTTTCTTTATTGTTTTCTGATTTTCAAAATTTATCTCAAATGTTATTCAACAGAATTCCGTTGAGAAAAAAAACAGGTTATGTTACGCTGCTGGGGTTGAAATTTCATCACACCAAAAGTTGGGCGGAGAAAAGAAAAGTGGAGGCTAACTTAGGAAGTTCACCGAAATATTGAGGGTAGGCGGGTAATTGCACCAACAAAAACACGGAGCACTGTAACAGATTGCATTTTCAGTAACCATTGAAGACGTTACGAGCTTCCCAACAGCGTATGCCCGTTGCTGAAATGCAAACCGTGACTAATGCTGCTGTTGGTAAAAACTGGAATTCGTGTAGTGTTAGCAAAGTTGATAGACTGACCTGATAGGGCACTGAACCTTCCTATGATCTCATTTAAAACTCTAGCTTCACTAATATTATCTTTAAGGAAAACCAAACAGTCGTCAGCAAAGAATAGATGACTTATGGAAGGAGTATTGTCAGTCACTTTAATACCATGTATTAGCCCTTTACTCTCTGCATCAAGTAGACATTGTGAGAAAAACTCCATGCACAGTATAAACAAATAAGGGCTGAGAGGTCACCCTGCCTAAGCCCCCTCTCAGGGTTAACACCTCACCTGGAGCTCCATTTAACAAAACATAGGTGAATGGAGTAGATATACATTGTTCTATAATCCTGCAGAAGTTATCATCAAAACCAAGTTTATGCAAGGAATGTAACAAAAAACTCCACTCTACCCTATCAAAAGCTTTGGACATGTCCAATTTGATGGCCATTAATCCTTTCTTAGACTTATGCTTTTTCATAGTATCTACCAATTCATGGGCTATCACTATATTATCTGACATTTGTCTGTTTTGGAGGAAAGCTGCTTGAAAAGGGCTTATAATCCTATTCAATATGGGTCTGAGTCTGTTTGAGATTATCTTTGATATGATCTTATATGATGTATTGCACAGACTAATTGGCCTGGATTCTGTTGCATTCTTAGGGCAATCTACCTTAGGTATTAAGGACAAGAAATTATTGTTACACTGTCTTAGAAGATACTTAGAATGAAAAAAGGATTTAACCATTTTTATAGTATCCTCACCAACTATGTCCCACATTTGTTGATAGAAACCCGGAGGGAATCCGTGAGGGCTAGGGGATGTCCATGGTTTCATTTTAAAAACCACTTCCTAATTTCAGTTGTTGTAGGTATCACTACACCAATTTTGGGGGGTAGCAACGGTGCCCATCTGTTGCTAAAAGTGTTAGAAACGGGGGCCAGCCGTTGCCATTCATGGTGTGACGAATTTTAGCAACGGTAATGTTGTCGTTGCGTCTCTCGGTTAGCAACGGATCTAGCAACGACCGGGTTCAGCCGTTGCTAGATTTTGCCCGCAACGGCCTTTTTTCCGTTGCTTAATTTTGCCCGCAACGACCTGCTTTCCGTTTCTTATTTTCATCAGCAACGGCTTCAAAACCGTTTCAAATATTTTGACCAGCAACGGCCCATTTCCATTTCTAAATTTTTACCAGTCAAAAAAAATGACCAGGTCAAAGAAGACCAAGCTTGACTTTGACCTGGTCAGATCTGGTCAGCTCGGCCAATCTTTGACCTGGTCAACAGGCCAGTCTCTTTGGTCATGGTCAATAGAAAGTCTTTTAGGACCTTAGATAGAAAAGACATTTCAAAACATTCTGACACTTAGCCAAAATCAATATTTCATACACTTATAAAAATTTCATACTCTGTTCTTACACTTAGCCAAAAAAGCTAAAAACTAGTTCTTACACTTAGCCAAAAAAAACTAAAAAAATTCATACATCCAGATAACTGAAAACCAGTGTTCTTGTTCTCTAATACATAAAACCTAGCTAGTTTCAGCATCCATACTTATCTAACCTAGTTCTGTAATACTCATATTTGAGCATGAGATAGATAGGTACCTTCCCATCTGATTGACTAGGTGAACATTGTCTTGAATCGATTTCCTTGGTCAACTCTCCTGCCAATAGCCCCAACTCAAATCCAAACTATAGCCTTTCCAAGGAAGGATTACACCATGAAGGACCTGCCACAAGAATCATGAGGGTCAGAAACAGAAGATTAAGCAAAATGACATTTGGGAACAACCACAACATCGGCAACTACAGGCCTCAAAAACCTGCAAACACAGAATTTTCGCAAGGGAACAATGCATTAGTTTAGAACAGTGTAGGCAGCCTTCACGCTCAAAGACTTTAACAAAAGTATTCAGCTCATGCATGTGAGTTAGTCTACAATGTTGCTTGTTTTACCTTCATCAGTTTGCTAGAACACAGATTCCCATTGCACCAAAATGAAGCAGAATATTGGGCATAAGAGTTCAATTTTTAAGACCAAATTATAAGGCAAAATTTTAAGAAAGGGCAGCAGTACCAGTTTTGGTGTAACTGAACCACGTGGTAACTTTTACAAGGACTCAGCACCGCTTATCAACACCGCATTATCCGATTAGCATTAAGTTTCCATCCATCTCCCTTTTCATCGATTGTCCTAAACAACCTGTTCAAACTTGAGCAAGTCAGATACAACAAGCAAGAAAGATATTTATTCAAAGCAGGGAAAAGAAAAGAACTTTATGTCAACAACTGGATGAAATGCTAATACCTAGCAAATGCCAACCATGACTTGATTTCCTTGTCTAATTTAGGCTTGTTCACTAGGTCAACAACGTTATGGAGAAGTTATCAAGAGGTAGCGACCACAAGGTTGTCTGCAGAAAGAAAATCATAGGGAAACAGAATACTAGTTCAGCTACAAAACGTTTCAAACAATCATATAAATGCATTATCAAATTGCATCTGACCTTTGTCGCAACGACTTCAAGAGTGTGCAATAATGAATCCTCCAGAGAACAGATTAAAGGACCCCTGCCCAATACAGAAATTCCAGGATTGTAAGCTACTTAAGAAACATAACCCAAAATCATAACCGACAAAACAGTAAAAATTTAGATTAGCTGAATTGCAAGATGGGAAGCACAAATTTTCTACATTAAGAGCATTAGGTTATCTACTTATCTTATTCAATTGGGAAGCGCCTCAACAAGTAAAATATCCTATAAGAAGAATGTATAGATCGACTAATGTTACCACGATATAACATATAAACTAATAGTTGTACACATCATATACTTATCAGCACCAGAACACACCTAAACACTTCATGTATACCACTCACACGTACTCCTACACAAACACTTAACTATAGAGAATTGACACCATGTTCTTCAGAAGAAAGTGCTAAAGAAGCGTAAAAGTTTCCTCCAAGTAAAATAGTCATAATGGTAAAGGAAAGTAACCTGATAAAAATAGCTTAGCAATTTCCATGGAGACAGCGTTTTACAGCAAACCAAATGCATATCTAGCACCACAACGAATGAAAGTTAAACGAGATAGGTGTTGTAAATTTTCAGTAGAAAGTAAGACCAAATATTCCAAATGCTCGCAGTCTGTTTTTAACTTCAGCTACTCGTCAAATTACAAAACGAAGGTCACTCATTTGAGAAACATTACTCGGAAGTTTCAGCACACCAAACTGAGTCTTAGCATTAATCCAGGAGTCACCCCATATGTAGATCCCGTAGTTACGGACAAGCAGTGTTGTGGTTTTGGGATACGCTTTAATCTGCTAGCAATAACATCGTGAATAATGTCGCTGGCAAATAATATACCAACCTCTAAAGGCAACAGATACAAAAGTCGAAGATAAATGAAACTATACCGCTTCAGCTAGAGAGCCTATGAGCTCCCCCTCATGGGCAGTATTCTCCACAATTGGGACAACAACCATGGCCCTGAATTCCTTTTATCATCTCCATATGAGTAATCTGCAAAATTACAAGGAAAAACGACACGCCCAAAGGAAAAAGTGAACAATGAGATGGTTTCATTCTTTTTTTCTACAATTATCTAATTTCTAAAGTAAAAACTTTACCCGGAACTCTTTAGCGTTTGGGTTAATCATCGTTACAATGCAAGACTCCATCCCATGACTGTGAATCACAACACCATCATTTCTCATTTGATATGCCTGGAAAAACACCAACAAATATGAGTCGGGTAACAAGGTATTAATCAAATTAACTAGCTCAGATAGAAAACTAAACACAGAAAAGAACAGAGATTTCTGATATCACCATTAACAATAAAAATGCATGAGAATTAAGACAAGCATAACTCTATCCTTAGATCCATTAAGGATAAAAATCAAGATATAGAAAAAAGTTTAAATCGAGATAGAAAAAACCCTATTTATTGTTTTTGTTTTACCTGTACTGGTTCTGGAATCGACACCCAAACAACACCGCCATCATAATTTACTCCAACGATGGTAGTTTCCATTGAATAAGGAGCGTTTAGGTTAAGATCCATTGCACAAATTCTTCAGAGTAAAACCCTAGAATGGATTCAAGAACCAGACCAGATCTACTGCATCAAATAATAATAATAATAAAACCCTAAATCAAATCGAATAGAAGATGAAAACAACGTAACCTTAACTTGAATTGATGAACCGAAACCATAGATCGAATAGAGTTAAGTTCATAAACGAGAATCGAATCGATTTTTAGGGTTACAAATTTTTTGAATTAAGGGTTCTTTTCAATTAGATCTGACATGGGTTTTGAATATGGTCTAAGGATTAATAAGGGTTTTTATTCGATTGAAATCTCTGTGTGGCTGCATAAGGAAGAACATGAGCTTCCAGAGAACAAGAACATGAGACGCTGCAGAAAGAGAGATGAGGAAGAAAATAATTGTGGCTGAGTGGGAGGTAGGTTAGATCGATGGAGGGTTAAGGTCTTAGCCATGGCACACAATCATCCCACACACTTCATAACTAGGGGTGGGAAAATACTCTAGGCATAGTTGGTTTGGGCATAAACATACTAAAAAGTGTGGGGAGGTGTTTATGCCCACACACGTACTTCGCACGCGTAATAAATAAAGAGTTGCTATTAGCAACGTGAACTGGGCCGTTGCTAGATTCCGCAACGGCCCAAAAAATCTGCAACGGCCCAAAAGAGTTGTTATTCCGCAACGGCAGTATTACCGTTGCTACATTGTGTTGTTATTCGCCAAATTTGGTGTAGTGTATAAAACTTAGCATTCTATTTTCCTCATCAGTAATACAAGTAGGAATATCACTCATGAAGTCTGTAGGAATATGTGGCTTGGTTGATTTACTTATACCTGCAAAATGGTGTCTAAGTTCATCAGCAATGTCACTCTGATTAGTAAGCCAAATACCTAGGCTATTTTGAATGGATTCAATATGGGTTTTCCTCTTTCTATAGTTTGCTCTTTCATGGAAATAGTTGGTATTTCTATCATCTTTTGCTAGGTGTTCGTCATAACCTCTTTGAGACCAGTAGTCGTGCTTGACATCATACCAATACTTAAGTCTGGAATTTAGCTCTTCCAGTTTAAGATTATTAGCCTGGTTGTTAGGGAGGCCAGTCACATAGTCTATCTCATTCTTAATACTAGCTATGTGATGATTGAAGTTGCCAAAGTGATTAAGATTGTATTTTCTAATGCCATCATTTACATAGTACAAAGATCTACAATGCCTAAAA
This sequence comes from Papaver nudicaule, assembly GCA_023529015.1. NCBI lineage: Eukaryota > Viridiplantae > Streptophyta > Magnoliopsida > Ranunculales > Papaveraceae > Papaver > Papaver nudicaule. The sequence continues at coordinate 11,201 of JAJJMA010025659.1, forward strand.
GCAGTTGAACCTGGTGTGCTATGTGACCATTGCTCAGCTATTACATCCTTGCAGGCCAGGTCTCTAAGCATGCATTTGTTGAATCTAAATGGTTTTTTGGATATGTTTGACTCAACTGAACTGGTAAGCAGAATGGGAACATGATCACTAGCAAAAGGTGTAAGATGATATAGCAGAGATGTAGGATACATATTGTTCCATTTTGAGTTTGCCATGGCTCTATCTAGCCTCTCAAATATTAGATCATTACCTTGTCTCTTGTTTGACCAAGTGAAGAGGTTTCCTAAGTGTGTTATATCAGCTAAACCTGCAGATTCAACAATGTTAACAAAACCATCTAACTGACCTTGACTAGTTACCACCACTCCCTGCTTTTCTTCTTTGGATAAAATAAAATTGAAATCACCAATTACTACCTAGCTTCCATTGTGATTACTAGCTGCATGATTTAGCATATTCCACTGATTATTTCTATCTAGATCATTAAGAGAACCATACAAACAGGATAATAAAGTGGTATCACCCCTAGCATCTATTTGTACTAAACAGTTGATGATATTCAGCCTAGCTTCTAAAACTTTAAAACTTATACCATCTTTCCATAGCACACATAGTCCACCCCTGGTTCCAAATGGATCTAATAGCTTCATATTGGGGTAGTTTATTGGCTTTATTAATCTTTTCATTTTGTCTGCATGGGATTTTGTTTCACTCAAGAAGACTATATCAGGGTCATTTGACCTCACTAGGTCCTTAAGGTGGTTTCTAGTATCCTTGTTCCCATAACCTTGAACATTCCATGCTAGAATTCTCATGTTTTAAATATCTATCAAATCAAACTTCAGAACCGAATGATGAGTATAAGAAAACTTAAAAGTATGTTGTTGCAGGGAAATTAAAATAAATGCTTTTGAAAACAAATATGCTAGGTTTTCTGTATGACTAACCTGAGTTCTCCCATTAGTGCTACTTGTTTAGTCCCCTTTAGTTTTGGCTCTGTGAGTTGCCAGAGATTTATGGTTGCCATCATAACAAATGTCTATATCCCCACTGGAACCACTATCCTCCAATAGATTTGGTATCTCTTTTCTTTGCCTTTTACCCCCTCTTGTTTCATCACTCTTTCCTGCCTCATAGATGCTTACACAATCAATAATCATACCATATTTTGGTGGGACAAAGGGAGTTGCTTTGTTAATCTTCTTGTATTGTTGCTTAGGAACTTGGCCCACACACTCTGTTTGAACCACTTGGGCTTTTTTCAGCTTTCCCACATTCCCAAAGACATGTTTTCTTATGGGCTGCTTTCAAGTATTCTGCTGCAGCCTTGCATACTCCTTTGTTATGCTTTATCATGTAGCATTCTTGACAAACTCCATTAGGTTATTTTTCATAAAAATATCTTATCCATCTTGTGACCCCTGCAGCAGTGATGGCCATTACACCCCTCCTTAAAGAATTGCCAATATTGATTATTACACATACTTTTACATGTACTCCATCAACTGGTACTGCATCTGCTGGCTCAACTGCTATCACTTCTCCCATAAGTCCTCCCATTTCCTTCACTGCCTTTACAGTCATGTGTTCAGGCAGTAAGTTTCTCATCTGAATCCTGAAACAATGATGCTCCCAATCCCATTCATGGTACTTTTGGAGAGGGTTGTACTCATGTAGTATCACCAGATTTCCTTCCACACTCCATTGTCTTTCTTTATACACCTTCCTCAGCGTTTCTCTGTCCTTGAACTTGAATACCAAAACATTTGTGTCAATCTCAAACACTTTCAGGTCTTCTTCTAGTACAAAAGACCAAGCCAATCTTAACTGGTTTTCAGCCGTATGACGACCTATTTTCCCTTCAATGATCACTGTGCCAATGAGTGAGTTCTCTCATTGATTTTCTTCTTCTCCATCAGATGCATCTTCTCCTGCGAGAACAATCGCTTCTGAAGAATCTCCTAGTTCAAGCATTGCTTTCTTGAATTTTTCTGCAAGATCAACCACTGTATCTGCCATCTCTCTTTTAATTTCTGGATGATATGCCTCCCTTTGTGTATGTGTGTTCAGCCTCCTTTTGTCTTCAGTATTTATTCCTTCATGAGAATATAGGGTTTCCTTTTTTATTTGATTTTCCTCAACTAATTGATTCAGGAAATCTTGGTGATTACATATTTCTTCGGGTGGAAGAAATTTCCTATCAAAGGAAATTCCACAGCTTGCTGATGACCATAACAGCACGAGTGAGAATGGGGTTTTGAATTTGAATTTTTGTTTCATCTTACATTGCCGGCCTCTTTCCTCGCACGTTTCACCCGCACGTATTACCAGTTTTTGAATTTCTTTCCGCCTGGATCGGTTCTTTGAGTTCCATAGCATTTCTCTAATGGAAACCAATATAATCTCATCAGTTTCAACAAACTTGATGACAACTTCTGCAAACGCATTAACCACAACAACGAATAAGGCAAACGCCATAAGGGGATACAATAGCTGTAAACACATTAGGGAAAACAGACTTAGTTAGACATGGGATAAAATCGAAGTTTCAAAAAAAATTTGAAAAATAACTTAAAGAAAACAATTAATAAAACCATATATCAGCGATTTGAATCCTGTAAAACCTAATGCTCATGAGAAAACATGGAAATACTTCAATTTTATGCGAAAAAGGATTAAATCTATAAAGGATTTTCGTTTCAAGATTTACTGAGCTGAAGGTGAAACATTTCGCCCGATTTGCTTTGCTACGGGAAATTTTTTTGCTACTTGGGAACATGGCCAAAAATATCTACTTACTGCAGTTCATCACGTCCGGCCGGAATTAAAATTGTCTTATAATTATCAGTTTTTCCGTAGCAGTTACATTGTTCGTATTTTGCAAACTACTGTATGCATGTTTTATGATAGATACATGTAGAAAAGTAGACATTTTATAAGCCTCTGGTATTGCTCATATTGGGTTGAGATTCTGCGCCAGGGAGTGTGCTATGCTTACAGCCAAGCAAGTATAGTACCAGACCAAAAAGAATAGAATCGATTTTGTGGTACGAAACAAAAAGAGTTGGCAAGCTTGAGGTCCGAGACCTGACCGAGTATGGGGGCAACAATTTGGTTAATCCCAACTCGGTGAGTGCCCCAGGGACTACAAATGCAGACTTCTCAGGCCCATGCTTGCCTGCCACTCTTTGGATTCGGTTACATCCGTTCAACTAACGAGTACAAAGTTGTTAGTATTAACTGCGATTATCATTTCCAGGATGGAAAGATTCAAGTGTATACCCTCTGGGGTGGTGGTCGTGGTCGTAGGTGGAGAGACAAAAGGAGCATCGTGATCAGAAAAGGCCCTATGTCTCACTTGAATGGTTTACCATCAGCGGCTATTTTTACTGCTGGAGCTTGTTGGGAGTTTTCTGTACGGTCCGACTCAAATACTTACCACCAATGATCTATTGACCACAAACACACTTAGGTGCCATATAGAGATATATCAAAGCAAACAAGCAAGAACAATTAACGAGTAAATAAACATACCACAACACAAGATTTATAGTGGTTCGGCGAGCCTACTCCCCTTGACGATGATGATCCATTCCACTATAATGAAAAATCTCCGAAGAACATTTACAAGAACACCTTTCGGTATTATCCACCCTTGTCTCTCTAGTCCTTACAGTGTCATGACTAGAAGACAACCTTGGCTACACAATTATCTTGCTATCCTAGCATCACAACCCAATTGTCGTGACAACTTACAACCCTTCAAGAGTACAATCCGCATTCTTCTTGTCGTAACCTTATGCTAGATACATGGTTCATGAAAGCCTCACCTTTCTCTCTTGAAACCCACAACTTCGTTGTGTTTAGTTACCGCCCAGGAAGAAACCCTAGACTCACCAAGAACCTTTCACAAGATAATTACCACCCCAAGAGGTGGGATGGTTCCCTCACAATTCCATTTTGAATACCATTGTGGATACCATGACTAATCTCATAGCCTAGACCTCCTTATATAGGAGTCATAAACTTGATTCCCAAGTATTAGTCTCCTAGGAATAGGAAACCTTTCTCAACTAGGAAATCCACCTTAATATGGATATTGACCTAAATTAGGACACTTAAGGATATTCTAGAAGATCCTAGAAATTGTCCGCCGTCCTAATCTCACAATTCTCCACCTCGGATCATGCATTTTATACATGAGACGATCAACATGAGATTACCTGCCATCTTCTGATATCGGTTGCGCCCAAAGCTGCCTACGTATCCTTTCTTCAAGGAATCAAACCAACACCGTAATTCACATAATTATCCACCTTTGTTGTTCTTCACTTCACCACATCATCGCCACCACATTGCACCTTACGATGCCTTACTGTAGATTAAGTGCAAACAATGTTTGAACTTACTTTTGGTTACCACATTTGTAAGCATGTCTGCAAGATAAACCTTCGTGTGAGTCTTTCGTACAAAAAACTCTCCACATCTATAATATCTCGCACAACCTGATTCCGAACACTAATATGCTTTACCCTTCCGCGAATATCTCCATGCTTCGATAAATCTGTAGCACTTTGACTATCACCATGCATTTCTATGCAATCTTCTTTGACTCCAAACTATCCAATCAAGTCGTTAAGCCAAAATAGCTTCCTCCATGGCCTCATTTATTGTTATCAATTCAGAAATTGTCTGCAACTGATTGTAAAGACGACCTTTAACTTTTTGAACCACGGGCCAATGTAAACACATATCCGGTAGTAGATCTCAAACAATCCACATCACCCCATTATCAGAATCTACATACTCACCCACTTGTGACAGTTCTTCACCACCCACCTATGGGAAGAAAGATTTTTCACAAGTTCGCAGTTTACAGATGGTATGTGATGAAGAATCATGGGTGGCATTGCAGGAAGTGTTATTTCATGCAGGGAAATTGAGAACAGTGGTTGCTTTAATGACAAAGAATTCTCCACATATACGTAGCTTCTTTCGTAATAAGCGTTTATTATGTGCACTCGGTGATGGGTAATATTCAGACTTATCATCATGTTCATTTCCTAGGTTTAAACATCTAAGGTACCTTCACCTCACAAACTGCAAAATAGATGCAAAACATCTGTCTTTCAGTCATTCTTACAGTCTGCAGACACTAGCACTGCGTCGGTGCAATAACGTTTCAAAAATTATTGGTAAAATCGGGTCTTTGAAACACTTGAGGCATATCGACATCTCTTATTCGAATATAAAAGTTCTACCTGATTCCATTGTCAGCCTCGTTGATCTGCAGACACTGGAGCTCGATCATTGTCGTCAGTTTGAATCCTTGCCTGAAGAAATTGGATTGTTAAGACATCTAAGGTATCTTTCTGTTTCATTTACACTAATCACAAAGTTACCTGATTCAATCGTTTCTATCAACGGTATGGAGAGGTTGCGATTCTTTGGTTGTGGCAGATTAGATGCATTACCAAGAGATCTTGGAGAATTAAGGCACTTAAGGTGCCTAGATTTGAGTGGTACTTCTATTCGTGAATTGCCCGAGTCATGCATGAGTAAAATCACCAATCTGGAGATAGTGCATCTAGGAGATAAGTGTGTGCTTCTTAAACATATTGGGGACTGGCGGAAACTGAGAATTCTTACGCACGACCGAGAAAGGGATGAAATGCCAAGAGGTATAAAAAATCTAACTTGCCTTGAAACATTAGATTCTTACCTGGTGAGGGAAGAGGATAGTGGGATTGAGGAGTTGACATCCCTCAAGTCACTTGAGGTTTTAGTGATCAGGAATCTGGAGAATGTGAGAGGCAAAGAAGACGCTGCGACCGCAAAGTTAATTAGCGGAAAATCAAAGCCTTCGAGATGTATCTCTAATTTGGGGTACCTCTGATGTTGGTTAGCGAACCAGTGGACTCCGGAACGATGCTGGGGTGTTGGAGGGTCTGCAACCACACCTTAGTTTGAAAAAATTGGCTATAAGTGGATTCTCAGGTTTACAGCTTCCAGAGTGGATGGGTTCATCGTCGAATTGTGCACTTCTGAATTTGGTGGAATTACGCCTGGAGGATTTCGATAGCTGTGAGAAGCTTCCATCGCTGGGTCTGCTCCCATGTCTGACGGATCTTGACATCTTTAAAATGCATTCGGTCAGGCGTCTGGGTGAAGATTTTTATCATGAGCACAATGAAAGCACAGCAGCAGCACCACCACCGGCAGTATTCCCTTGTTTAGTACGTATGGTTATCCGTGATATGGAAAATCTGGAAGAATGGTTGGCTCCTCCTCCTACTTCTTCACCTTCTTTCACATCCCTTGAGTTTCTGGTTATCAAGAATGGGTGATTTGGGAACTCAAATCGATGTGGGTGAAGCTTCAAACGGTAGAGATCAACCTCAAGCTAGTCTCATCATGAAAAAAATGAAAATAGTGATGTTGCATGATCCAAAAAATTTAAATGATGAAGAACTAAAAGCTCTTGCTTATGAAGATCCTATGGAGGGAAAAGAAGACCAAGAACACTCACGGGATGAATCCAAAGATGAAGACAATGAGGTATGCTTTCTAAAATGACATTTTCGTGTTTTGAATCAAGGGGAATACAAGAACTATTGAAACCCAGGACGAACAATCGTCATAAAATGTCAGAACTATGACGATATATATGAAATCATCAAGAAACACAATACGACCTTGCCGAGTCTGTGTAAAAACACACTCAGAGATGATAACTCGTCATGGTACACCAAGAACCTTGACGAGTTTTTAGCATGGGAAAGAGTACGTATTTTTTTTTTTTATGTTGTTGGGTTTTTAGGTAAAAGCTTGACGATTTTAAGTAACAGAAAACCATTATTCTGGTTGAAAAACTTAGTAAATCGGCTAGGTGGTCAGTAGAACATATGACGACACAATCTTACTTATGAACAAATCGTCATGCATCTATCAAAACTATAACGATTTGTTCTGTTACATTTCTAACAATTGTTTGGTTTGCACGACTCTGATGATGATGGAGTGATCATCCATCACATCCATCACCACAGTTTCAAAGGAGCTATCCAAAAAAGATGGATTTGCCCATGGTATGCGGATGAGGAAATGGGGATTGTGAAGAGCTTCATTCCTATCTATCATGAACGACCCAAAGAAAAATATTCAATGTTTGGAAGAGAGTGAAGCAAATATACAAAGGACGCACCTCGAATACTAGACGTCGCAATTGGGTTCAGTTGGCTAAT
>JAJJMA010025671.1:4069-15795 GCA_023529015.1 Papaver nudicaule
AAAAAAACAAAATAATCTAAGAAGCCTCGCTGCATAATTAGTTGGCCATTGCCATATGTACGGAGACAAGCCAGATGTTCCAGACTGGTTAAGACTTGATTTTTTACAAGAGAGACTTTCAAGAGCTACTAGTTGGTTCAAGAGGTTGTTAGCAAGTTTTTTACTTTTAACAGATGCTGATTAAAAATCCAAAAAGGTGTATATCCATTATCTACCTTCCAATCTAGAGCAGGACATTGATGGCCTTTAACCTGTCTAAAGAAACCTCCCTGTAAAAAAGAAGAGAGTGAAACAAATAAGAAAAGTCTAACAATATGAGAGAAGTAAATCAATAGAACGAATTATCTAATTATCTTAGTTTTTTGTCAGTGTTTAAAAAAGGGCGCCTCAAGGCACGCTTTTTTGCGGTTCATCCCAAGAACGCCTCTGAAGCGTCATTTTGTGATTGGCATAATAAAAAATAAATAATGGCTAATTAATGTTTACTAATTTATAAACTTTCCATTTTTAATCATTGGTTATTGATATTGCATGTGACATATTTTTATGAAGATTATGGGTGATAAATGAAGATTTCTTGCATTTATGTTTATATATATTTATATGAATATTTATTTATAGATATTATTATATATTTTAAAAAGTTGCGCTTTACGCTTTCGCATCGCTTTACGCTCTACTGCGAGAGCGCTTTGCTTCACGCATTCGCTTTTTAAAACCTTGCTACACGGTATACATTAGTTAAACAATTCACAGAAAAAGCGACTTGGGGCGAAGAAGACCTCAATCAACAATTCAAGGGATTTGAAAACTGAGAGCGATGAATTTGTCTCTCTATTTAAGCAACACTGCTGCTTCCAGACCCATGTTAGAAGTGGGTCTAAAAACCATGTGTGGCAAAAATCCCAAGGTTTGTTGTTATTTTTCAGCTCTAATAGGAAAGAAATTTAAGCAAATATGCAATATCTGGGAAGGTCAGACTAATGGAATCCTAGCCTAATTCCTCCTGATAATAGTTCCAGGATTCTTGATGGTTAATATTGGTTATCTAATCAACATATAGCAGTTCAGTTCCCCTCTCCAACCAGGACAGGTACAGGTATTAAAGATAAACTTGCTAAGCAAGAATGCTACAAGTAATAAATGACATAGTTGAAATGGTGAAATAGACATAATGGGACCTAACCTGAAGGCATCCTCCAGCTCTTTATTCGTAGGATCCACTTTCAAACCATCGAAAAAGGCATCAGCTGCATCACCAAGCCTCTGTGGCACATGTAGCAAAAATCATCAGAAAAGGATTTCCTTAAAAAAAAAAGAAAAAAAAGTGAAGTAAATGAACAGAAAAAGTTTACGGATATGTACATTCAGCAATTTAAGTGCCACGCCTTTCCTATAAAAAGCCTTGGGCCAGTTTGGTCTAGCCAACAAACATTGAGTAGCATCTTCCAAAGCAAGATCTCCTTTATTTAAATACACATAACACAAACTCCTGTTGGATAGAACAGCTGCAAGTGCATCACCAGGTTCCATGTGGAGGGCCTGAATAACATATCACTAGAGCAATCAACCCATCTAGGGGTGAAACTAAGAACGAAAAAAAGTATTGAAGATCAATTTCTAATATGCAAATTAGACAATGTGGAAATTGTGGATACGAGTGGTTTTCCATTTTAACTCCACTGCAGTAGAAACATGAGAGGTTTTCCATTTTAACTCCACTGCAGTAGAAACATGAGACTCTGCAACTACACCAAGTAAAAACTTCATAGCGTTAATCGAGATGCACAGTTAGTTTGCTAATAGTATATTTAACTTAGGCGGCAATGATTTGAGAGCAACAGAGAAGCTTTCTTTCTTACGCAAAACTGTGCAGTTGAGATTCGGAAGAAGCCACTGTTCTGAGACTTGATCGTAAATTTTGAAATAAGCATGTATGGAACTGAATAGAGATATATAGATATACTGACAAACAAAAATAAATGCTTGTACCACCCTATTTTGTTCTAAGATCATGATTTGGCAGATGTACATTTCTAGTATAAATATTCCATGCAATTCCCAAATGATCTAAATTGTATCCCATGTGATCGAATGAATGCTTAAAAATCACTTCATTACTAATGGAAGGTGTATTCCTAATTCACCATCCATATAAAAGCTATCAATTATATTAAAATTATTTTAAACACTTAAACCTAATAGGATCTGCGGTTGAAAAAAGGTACCTCAGTGTACCAATGTACTGCAAGCCAATACTCCTTCCTCTGGAATGCATTTGTTCCCCTTGATTTTGCATCAAGAAAATTCTCCTTTTCTTTAGAAGCCATCTGGAAGATTTCATACAACGCATTCACTTGAAAAGTTTTAGTAGACTACAGATTTATGAGCTGCATTGCATCAAACTTGGAAACAGCTGAACGCCAGCAACGGCAAGTATGAAATGATAGGAATGTTAATGGTATGGCAGTGAAAAGATAGTGAAGTCATTTTGATCCCAAACATAGTCTCAGAGACAGCACACTGAATAACTACAGAATCCTTTCTCGCGAACAAACACACCCCTAACAACTTAAAAGACTATTCAAAGGCTGACAAAAAATACTTTTAATAATTACCTTTGTTTTAAACTTCTTAGAATTTGCATTCTTCATTATTCCAATTACGCTCCAGTCAGCATATGATGGAATAGGAGAAGTCACAGGAAAGAGGATTCCAACACCTAGACGGTTATTGGTAACAGCTGCGGCTTCTATTGGCTTCAGTCCATGCTGTGACAAGAGAATTTCATAAGCCAGACAATCATAGGTGACATCGATGAATCATCTCATAGTGTACCACCACTTCTTTACATATTAAGAAAACTCAAAATACTAAACAGGAGCAAGAAAGTTGCGCCTAGCAAGGATGCAGTAATCCACTAAATGAACAGAGACCAAAAGTGTAACTAGCTTACTATATTAGTAACTTCTGGATCAGCACCAGCTTCAAGCAGTAGCTTGATGAATTGTTCTGCCCTTACGGCTGCAACTAGCAGAGCTTTTACTCCATCTGGTCCAAAATTTGGGTCAGCACCTGCCTACAGAGATAACAAAGTATTTAAAAGTAGAAGTCATGTTGCCATGTTAGTATACTTACAAACCCAAAAATGGAATAATAACATACTATTGAGACAGCCAACAACCACAAGCAGATACCAAACAATTCTTTGATATGTATGATGAGAACACCATCACCGCTTAAAGACCCAGTCAAAAGAAATGGAACCAAGAGAAACATGGAAAGTTCTCTTTCTCTAATATGCATCAAAATTCAAAAATCAAGAAAAACAAACTTAGCTTGAATGGATTAAAAAAAGAAGTTTTCTCAAAGTGTACTTCAAAAGTAATGGTCTGAAAAATAAGTTAATAAAGCCCAACTAGAATGCAGTAAAATGTGCCTACCTTCAGTAATTGCTCCACGCATTGCGGAGATTCGGAGCAGATAGATGCGAGAAGTGGAATACATGCATCACGAAAGACCGAATTTGGCTGCAAAGATAGAACAGAATGTAGATTCAGTGATCTCCTTGCCTAGAGAGAAAAAGGAGAAACTATGGAAGTAAAAGGAATGATTCTATGTAATTATTGCTTTCACGTTACAAAAATGCAAGCTGAGGAGGTGTATTATGGTCTGACTAGCATTCTAACGAACAAGCTGAAAGGCTGAAACTTCTAAAGCAGCATGAGGCAGAGATGCAATTCAACAATAATGCGAATGTGATCTTTTAATTATATCTAAAGAGCTTACTTTACAAAATTGCCGTGTACAGAGGATTTAACTTAAAATAGTTCAAATTCAGAAATAAAATAAAATATATGTTGTGACCAAGGCAGCAAGCAGTAAACATCTAATCAGGACAAAATTCACATGAGTATTTGCTAAACAGAAAGGTAAAAAATGGTAAACGTCACTCACATTGGCACCATGATCTAGAAGAACTTTAACTGTTTCATGATGGCCAGAAGCAGCAGCAACATGTAGCGCTGCGCCAAAATCACTCATAACATCCACATCAATACCTTTCGAAAGTAACAAGGGTATGATATCTTTATGTCCTGCAACAATTAAAAAAAAAAAAAAAAAACATCATGATCTCATTTAGGCTGAACTCAAATGTCCGAATAACACATTTTGGGAAGTTACCGGATCAGTGGCAACACATCCTACCTCTCGCAGCGGCTGCATGCAAAGGACTTGCATTTTTAATATCATCTGGTATTTCAGGATTGGCACCCATTCGAAGAAGAAATTTGACAGCGGCCAAGCGGCCTTCTTTGGCTGCACAGTATAGGGGAGTTTTACCTGTGAAACATGTCATTAGAAACAGTATAATTACTCACATCCATTTTTACTGATAATCTAAAAAATCTACTTTAACTTCAAATGGTATCCATAAGTCATTAAGAACATGGTCATATATTCCCACCACCACCAGCACCACCTTTTGTCAATGTTAAAGTACAATAACCCACTCGGCAATTGGTTAGCCGTACACCCACAATTCAATCTAAAACACAGAATCAAACAACCAATTGCTCAACTACATCAGTTCATGCAAGTCAGGAAACCCCTACACATGACCAATACATCAACAAAAGAGCTAACTTTTTTCAATCAATTTTGGCTTCTATAAAACCCTAACACATAAATAAGCAAATTCAAGCATACAAAGAACATTCAAATCAAAAAAAAATCAAGGTATACCAGATCCATCTTTGACATTGACATCAACTTTCATTTCCTCAAGCAAGTAGCTGAGAACATTCATACTCCCTCCCATAGCAGCATAATGAAGAGCACGGTATCCACCACAATCTTGAATATTCTCAAGTGTTGCTTTTATTCCACCTCCTCGCATACGCTCTAGTACTTCCGCGAACTCTGATTCATCAAATCAAGTAGTAAACAGAAAAAACCATCAAAAAACACAAAAACACACAGGAAATCCTTTTTTTTTTTTTTTTGATAAGTAGGAAATCCTTGAAGATAAAATCAACATATAATACTTTTGAGACGTTCGAGTACGTCATGCTGAGCAGCATTGAGAAAGATCGTAGCTGTAAACAAAGAAGAAATTAACCAACGGATTTCTTTAGTAACTGTAAATAAAGAGGTAATCAAGACAAGAGAATAAAGTAACTAGGGTTATTACAAACCTGCTTTACACTCCATGTCCATGGCGAGCGAGAGAAAGAAGAAATTAAACTTTTCTTTTTTTACTTTTTGGGAAATGAGGGAGAAGGAAGAAGAAGAAAAGGAGTTTTGCTTTTTTTTGGGAAATGACAAATGAGTCAAAGAGGAAGTGAGAGGAGAGAGGGTGCTCTTGTAATAAAAGTCGCGCCAGAGATTTGACAAGTCAATACAATACGGTTGGTTGAGTCTAAACGTAGGTCTCAACCTAGCTACTAGTTGGTCATGTGTCAAGGTAAAGGCAAACAAGGATTTGATAGTCAATACGGTGAAGCAGTTAAGAGTTATGGTGCGGTAAAATAGTACTCAAAACGCCTCCACTAATAGGGTGGTCATGGAAAATGATCCCATATTTTGATCTTTTCCTTGAGAATAACCCCTTAGCCAAGGAAAAACAAAAACATGATGAGCAAGGCCGAAAACGTAAACTGCATTCCGTTCAAATTTAGAACAAGAAAGGCAGAAAAAATAATAAAAGCATCTTTTTTTTTTCTGCTTATACCCACAAGTTTATTAGGGTCAGTATAAGAATGAAACAAAGGGCTATTTTACTGCACAGTTCTTCCTCTATTTTACTAGTCCTTGAGAAAGGCAGAAAAATGGTGGAATTCCACAATCTACCTTTCAATCTAGAGCGGGACATTGATGGCCTTTAACCTGTCTAAAGAAACCTCCCTGTAAAGAAGAAGAGAGTGAAACAATTAAGAAAGTCTAACAATATGAGAGAAGTAGATCAACAGAACTACAATCTTAGTTTTCTGTTACTACATAGTATACATTAGTTACACAATTCACAGAAAAAGCGACTTGGGGCGAAGAAGACCTCAATCTGTATTCAAGGGAATTTGAAACCTGAGAGTGATAAGATTGTCTCTCTATTTAAGCAACACTGCTGCTTCTATACCCATGTTAGAAGTGGGTCTACATGTTTTATTGTGAAAACCATGTGGAGGGGGTTCAAAGCAATGTGTGGCGAAAATCCTTAGGTTGGTTGTTATTTTTCAGCTCTAACAGGAAAGAAGTTAGCAATACCTGGGAAGGTCAGACTAAAGCATCTTAACCAACTATGTATTAATGGAACCCTAGCCTAATCAAATACATCTTAACTTGCTAATCATCTTAACTCTTGATAATAGCTCCAGGATTTAATTCTTATTGGTTATCGAATCAACATATAGCAGCTCAGTTCGACTCTCCAACCAGGACAGGTACAGGTTGTAATGATAAACTTGCTAAGCAAGAATGCTAAATGGTGAAATAGACATAATGGGACCAAACCTGAAGGCATCTTCCAGCTCTTTGTTCGTAGGATCCACTTTCAAACCATCGAAAAAGGCATCTGCTGCATCACCAAGCCTCTGTGGCACGAGTAGCAAAAATCATCAAAAAAGAATTTCCCTAAAAAAGTAAAACAAAAAAGTGAAGTAAATGAACCGACGAGGATAAGTTGACGGAAATGTACATTCAGCATTTTAAGTACCATGCCTTTCCTATGAAAAGCCTCAGGCCAGTCTGGTCTTGCCAACACGCATTGAGTAGCATCTTCCAAAGCAAGATCTCCTTTGTTTAAATGCACATAACACATACTCCTGTTGGATAGGACATCTGCAATTGCATCACCAGGTTCCATGTGGAGGGCCTGAAAAACAAATCACTAGAGCAATTAACCCATCTAGACAGTTTGAAAGAAATAGACTAAGAACGAAAAAATATATTTAAGATCAATTTTCTAATATGCATAGACAATGTGAAAATTGTGAATACGAGTGATTGTCCATTTTAAATACACTATAGTAGAAACATGAGACTCTGCAATTACACTAAGTAACAACTTTAAGCATCAACTGAGATGCACAGTTAATTTGCTAATATATTTAACTTAGGCACAATGATTTGAGAGCAACAGAGAAGCTTTCTTTCTCACATAAAAGCCACTGTTATGAAAGCTTGTACCCTATTTTGTTCATAGATCTTGATTTGGCAGATGAACATTTTTATTGTACAGTAGATATTCCCAGCAATTCCCAAGTGATCCAAATTGTATCCCATATGATCATACGAATGCTTAAAATCACTATTTTACACATGGAAGGCATATTTCTATTTCACCTTCCATATAAAAGCTATGAATTAAGCTAAAATTCATTTAAATGCTTAACCTTATAAGGTTTTCGGTTGAAGAAATAAAGGTACCTCAGTGTACCAATGTACTGCAAGCCAATACTCTTTCCTCTGGAATGCACTTGTTCCCCTGGATTTTAACTCAAGAAAATTCTCCTTTGCTTTACGAGCCATCTGGAAGATTTTATATAGCGCATTCAGTTCAAAAGTTTCTATAAACTACAGATTTATGAGCTGCTGCATTGCATTTAACAATACAGCTGAGCTGAACGCCAGCAAAAACAACAAGTATGAAATGATAGGAATGTTGGTATGGCATACATACTACAAACCTAATATCGATCCAGAACTTCTAGTAATAGTTGATTTACAGTATGCCGGTGAAAAGATAGCGAAGTAATTTTTGGTCCCAAAATGTTAAGAACTTACGAGACTATTCAAAACCTCAAAAGAAATATACATTTAATATTTACCTTTTTTTCAAACTTCTTTGAATTTGCATGCTTCATTATTCCATTTACGCTCCAGTCGACATATGATGGAATAGGAGAAGTCACAGGAAAAAGGATCTCAACACCTAGACGATTATCGTTAACAGCTGCGGCTTCTATTGGCTTTAGTCCATGCTGTGACAAGAAAATGTTGAATTTCATAAGCCAGACAATCATAGGTGACATCGACAAATCATCTCATAGTGTACCACCGCTTCTTTACATATTAAAGAAAACTCAAAAAACTAAAAAGAGGATTCTAGAGCAGGATGCAGTAATCCACTATGTGAACAGAGACCAAAAGTGTAACTAGCTTGCTTACTATATTAGTAACTTCTAGGTCAGCACCAGCTTCAAGCAGAAGCTTGATAATTTGTTCTGCGTTTTCAGCTGCAAGTAGCACAGCTTTCAATCCATCTGGTCCAAAATTTGGGTCAGCACCTGCCTAAAGAGACACCAAAGTATTTAAAAGTAGAAGTCAGGTTGGGGGTACTTACAAACCCAAAAATGGTGTACTTACACCTGCCTCAATAGACACCTGCCTATTGAGGCACCCAACAACCACAAGCAGATACCAAACAATCCTTTGATATGTATGATGAAAACACCATCACCGCTTGAATAGACTCCCTAAAGACCCAGCCAAAAGAAATGGAACCAAGAGAAACATGGAAAGTACTCTTACTCTAATATGCATCAAAATTCAAAAATCAAGAAAAAGAAACTTAGCTTGAATGGGATTAATTAAAGAAGTTTACCCAAAGTGTACGTAATTTGGAAAGTAACAGTCTGAAAAAAATTTGAATAGAGCCCAACAAGAATGTAGTAAAATATGTCTACCTTCAGTAATTGCTCCACGCATTGCTGAGATTTGGAGCAGATAGATGCGAGAAGTGGAGTAAATGTCTCACGCAAGACCAAATTTGGCTGCAAAGATAGAACATAATGTAGATTCAGTGATCCCCTTGCCTAGGGGGGAAAAAGGAAAAAAATATGGAAGTAAAAAGAATGATTCTGTGTAATTATTGCTTTCACATAAGAATGTATGCCGAGGAGCACTAGCATTCTAACAATAAGCTGAATGGCTGAAACTTCTAAAGCAGCATTACACAGAGATGCAATTCAACAATAATGCGAATGTGATCTTTTAATTATAACTAAAGAGCTTACTTTACTTCTATCGTGTATAGAGGATTTACCTTAAAATAGTTCAAATTCAGAAATAAAATAAATATATGTTGTGATCAAGGCAGCAAGCAGTTCACATTTAATCAGAATAAAATTCAGGTATCATTCAGATATCACGTTAGTATTTGCTAAACAGAAAGGTAAGAAAGGGTAAATGCCACTCACATTGGCACCATGATCCAGAAGAACTTTAACAGTTTCATGATCACCATGAGCGGCAGCATAATGTAGCGCTGCGCCAAAATCACTCATAACATCCACATTAATACCTTTCGAAAGTAACAAGGGTATGATATCTTTATGTCCTGCAACACGAAAAGAAAAACATCAGGATCTCATTTAGGCTACTCTCAAATGTCCAAATAACACATTTGGGAAGTTACTGGATCAGTGGAACACATCCTACCTTTCATAGCAACATGATGCAAAGGACTTGCATTTAAATCATCTGGTATTTCAGGATTGGCACCCATTTGAAGAAGATATTCCACAGCAGCCAAGCGCCCTTCTCTGGCCGCACGGGATAAGGGAGTTTGACCTGCAAAACACATCACCACAAAGTGTATAATTACTCACACTCGTATTTACCGATTTTAAATAATATCAACTTTAGCTTCAATTGGTAATAAAGCTCCATAACCATAAGTCATTGAACATAATATGGTCATATACTCACTCGGTATATATAACCCACTCGGTAATTGGTTAGCCGTACACCTACTATTCAATCTAAAACACCCATCTCAATTCCATTACGGTCATAAACAGGAAAATCACAACAGTATGAAATGTTTCAAAAAAACATTAGTACTAAAGCCTTAGAAGCCATAATCAATTGTTTGAAGCTTATTTAAAGCCTTAGAAGCCATAATCAACAAATGTGGTCATATGTTAATAGTGAACTATTTCGTACCAACAGAGGACATTAACTCTCGGCAATGTGTTGGCCAAAGACCTACTCATCAATCTAAAACACAAAATCGAACAGGCATTGCAGAATTTCATCTGGTCATGCAACTTAAGGTCGTAATAATCATTTCAGATAACCCCTAAACATGAACAATACACCAATAGAAGGGCAACAATATCCGATAATACCTGATCCATCCTTGACATCAATATCAATTTTGATTTCCTCAATCAAGTAGTTTAGAATATTCAGTCTCCCTCCACAAGCAGCATAGTGAATAGCTCGTCTCTCATCATCATCTTTAGTATTCTCCAAAATCGCTGCTATTCCACCTCCAACCACTTGATTTAGTGCAGCCGCGGAATCTGATTCATCAAATCAAACAGTTAACAAAAAAAGATCTTCTCAAACGCACACATGAAATCAAAATCAGGAAAATGACATATACTACTACTACTACTTTTGAGATGTTCTAGTTCGCCATTATGAGCAGCAGTGAGAAGGAGCTTAGCTGTAAACAAAGAAGAAACAGAAGGGATTTCATGAGTTTTCCAAATATAAAGAAGTAATCAAAGAAAATAAACTAGGGTCGGTTATACATACTACCTGCAATATACTCCATGGTGAGATAAACAAGGAACAAGAAAAAGGAGAAGGGGGTTTTAACTTTTTGGGAAATGAAAAAGGAGGTGAGAGGAGGACAGAGGAGAGAGAGGGTTTTAATAAAAGTAGCGCCAAAGATTTGACGGTCACTACAGGGAAGCGGTAATTACATGGTGGTTGAGTCAAAGTAGGTCTCAGTCAGTTGGTCATGTCTCGCAGTAAGTAGTATTCCGCATGGTGGGACTGGGGACAAGTCGGGTGTACCACTTTTAACTGTTAATTAAACGGTAAATAAAGGCAAAACGGGGAAGGCAAATTTTTTTTGTGGAATGTGGGTCCTACGACTTGGAATTTACGGGATTATACACCATAATTAGGATTAGAATGAAGGCGAGCCAGTTTTTAATGGGGCGAAGGCGAATCCAAAATAGGGTCACAATGAAGTAATCTCAAAAACGCCTTATACACCATAATTAGGATTAGAGATTCTAATTGGGATTAGCAAATAGATTATTGATTATCAAAAATATTAGATTGTTAATTAGAAAATCATCCTAAGACTAGATAGTTAGCCATTATAACCACCACCGTCTCCATTTCCACCACCACCGCCGCCTCCAATTCCACCCCCCACCACCGCCACCATTTGTGTATGTGTTTTCTAAAATGTTCAAACATGATCCTCAAAGCTCAAAACAGTTATGGGAAGACTCACTTCAATGTTAAATTCGTCGAAAATCAACTCAACCCAATTGCTTCGTACCCAGAATCGTCACAAAATGACATACAATTATGACGATTCACGCGAACTCGTCAAGATAATAAGATAGTCTATGACGACACTGCGTGTAGAGATGAACACTCGTCAAGGTTTTTACAGTGCCATGACGATATAATCTTGACGATTTGGCTTTGAGAAAAAGCACCCCTCTCCGGAAAAACAAGTTAACTCGTCATACTATGTTATAAACTCTTGACGACTTTGCTTTATGAAAAATCACCCCTCTGCCGAAAAAACAAGATAAATCGTAATGGTTTTTACTTAAGTTACATGACGACTAAGATTTATTATGCTCAAATCGTCGTGGTTTACATCATGACCATGACGAATTTCTGATTTTTTCTTTGAGTTTCCAAACAATTTAGACATGTAAACTAACACATATGAATTAAACAAAGTA
>JAJJMA010025673.1:0-14841 GCA_023529015.1 Papaver nudicaule
CAATCAGTGTTTATTACCAAAATTCTCTCCAAAATTTCCACAGCCATACTTCCTCGAAAGATATTATTGATTAAGTACAAGTTCAATAAGAATTCTCCCCCATTTGATGTTGTTAGAGCATTGCTCGGTCAAACCTACTAACGTTGGTATGCGTTGTCAAGTTTAGATGTCAATATACAATTCTTGATTTAGTCTACTAAAGTCAGGTTTCGGATATTATAATTAAATTAGGTAGTTGATACTTTGAAGGCGGAGACCAAAGACTACACAGAGACATGACTAAAAGATGTCATGTTCGTATACAATGTTACTTGGTGTACTACGATTATAGGAACATAGTGAGAAAGGTTCGATACACTTTCCATGATGACGGTTTGCTCGCAAATCAAAATTCGGAAAATGTTGAATCATGGAGAATAATCGAGATATGAGTGTACATATTAAGGTTCAAACCAAAATGGATTTTGGTTCGCAAACTATCTCGGTCTGTGTGCTACAAAACAGATCCGGCAACCGAACTCCATACAGTTTGCGTTCTAAGACAGTTCCGGAAATTCCTGAACTCTCAAGGTGTATTAGGTTCATGTTCCAGGACCATCAGGTAAATTCGTGAAGTTCAAAAGTGGATTAGGTTTGCAAACCATTTTGCGAACTGAATGGCGGTTCGGTGACCCAGTGTCCCACAACTCACTAACACGTGAATTTAATCTTTAAACGATACATTCTTTCGCGGTTCACTTCCACCTTCTTAATGGTTCATTAAAGCGAACTATTACACATGTGGTTCTAACCTAGAATCTTGCTTGTGATGAAGAGTTTCATTCTTTCCCAACTTGTGTTGAGGCGAAACTCTTGAAATATTTAAACTCTGCCAAACCACTTGGTAATTAAACTCTTATTTGTTTCCACGTTTGAAATAACTGTTGATTACTTGGAGTACAAGACAAGTAACGAGCCCGTATACAAAATTCACGAACTTGCTTGTATCTCAAGAAATTGTTTCTTTATTCCTAAAAACCTAGCCTTATTGAATGATATAAATAGATGACTCCTGGAACGAAAACAAAAAGTCACAATAATTAGGAATTATGTGAGAACCCTTTACACTTCGGTGTATACCTATTGTTTAAGGAGTTGCCTTCTTTAAGAATATTTTCTTTAGTAACTTCCTTTATATATGATCAAGGTTATACGGAAATCTCTTTACGAAGTAGGGCTAACACGTAAACGATAAGTAAATGATGCCCAACTCGTCTCTACCTCAAAAGTGAAGAACTAGGTTCAATTCTCACACTAATTATGGAACTACTGGGACTAACCACGTATACGCAGGCTTACGTAGTTTTCATCAATCATGTAGTTAATTGATTGTCTTGAATGGCTTTATTGCAGAAGAGAATGACCTTAAAATAGACAAGAACGAGAATAACCAACCAAGATTACAAGACTCGATACCATCGAGAAGATGAGTATCTACTTGTGCTTCACTACCCTCGAGTGAAGTCTTTCAATAGTCGTAGGACAATTCCCGAAGGAAATATTCTTGAAGAAGGCGACTCCTTAAACAATATTCTTTGTTGGAGGATACATAGAGTACAAGTATCGTTTGTTGAAAGACGGACCGAGTAATAACTCTAGTATTCTCCGTTAAAAGACGGATCAAGTGTTAAATGTCGTTAATAGTAGCTAAAGCAAGTCATAGGCCTGTAAAGGATGTCAACTAGGGGAATCAAATGCATAAGGTCCAGTATAAAAATAAAAAAAAATGCATAAGGTCTTGCGAGATCCAAAAGACATAAGGAGTACGACGGTAATTGAATGACTTATAGGGTCGATTGGGTCTCAATTACATTCAAATCCGAAGTATGATATTAAGCTAGTGTTTGCAGCGGCTTAATATTGTGTCGTGTTCAAACTGGACGAGGTCCCGGGTTTTTTCTGCTAGATGGCGGTTTCCTCATTAACAAAACTTTCAGTGTCTTTAGAATCACTCGGTCAAACCTACTAGTGTTGGTATGACAGGCTAGTTGTCAGTTTTAAATGCCAAAACATAATTCTTGATTTAGCCTACTAAAGTTTAGATTTTGGAATGGGAAAATAGACCAAGTAGTTGAGACCTTGAAGACGAAGACAGAGCTTACCACGAAGACATCGTATATTCTCCATCGACAAAAGGTTAGTGGGAGTTGTGACATTATATGAAATTTCTTGTATTCTACTTATTATATCTTTCGAAATAGTCGGCTACTTTATTAATAAATATATCATATCGACATGTTGTTATCTTGTCTATATAACCATGAGTTATGTTGGTATGCTTTCTGTTAGAGCATGGCTCGGTCAACCTCACTAAGTGTTGGTATGTCAAGCATAGTTGTTAAATTTAATGATCAAAACTCGACCGTTGCAACACACATTAGGTAAAGACTTCATTAAGTTAGGCTTATGTTGTGGAAGATTTTAATAGGATTTAAAATCACTATTTAAAGAGTTAAAGAAGACTGAAGATCAAACGGAGACATCCGGCTTCACATTCAAGAGGTTAGTGAATTTAAATAACGCGATTTCATTATCTTATACACTTGTGCTACAAAAGACAAAAACATAACTTAATGCTTGAGCTTTAAGTTATGACTTGATCACTTGTGATCAGTGTGTCTTAAGATATAACTCCACTTTATCGCTTGCGATATTGTTGTTGTAGTTATGACGTCCCATATTGCTTAGAGCTTTCTGCTCCTCCATCTCTAAGCGATATGAGGTTTTTCCTAAAACCTGCGAGTTGGATATAGCAGTTGTGATGTTGTCTCGGTAGTATTACGATATTTAATCCATCTGTATTGTGTCTCGACTTACCTTGTCTGACTTTGTCGGATTGATTGGTACGTACTTGTATGTGCTAAATGTAGTTGAGATCGTGACTCACACTTATGTTGTGTAGACTCGATATACTGTTGTTCTGAGTTCGAATACTACGTCATGGTTTGGCTCTGATTACTGAAGTTCTGGATCATTTATTTGATTCTCTACATATGAACATCTAGAATGCTATATCACACTTTTAGATTTCGAAACCATATTCATGTTATCTTATCTTATGGACTTTCAGAGTTTGAAACCTCAATGTAGGTTTTGGTAAAACTTAACTTTGATTTCGAAACCATAATCTGGTTTTTTCATCCATAAGTTATTCGGTCTGGAACTTAAATGTTGTGACCAATGAGAGAACTTGAGTTCGAAACGATGTTTGCTGGCTAACAGTGACTTGAGAATCGAGACCAATGTGTCTTGACCATGTGAGATATAAAAGATCGAAAAGACCCTGGGGTTTCCTAAAGGTTTATGTGAATCGGGAAATAAACCTGTGCGTCAAGGACAAAATGGTGTGATGTTGAAACGTCTCTTGACCACATGGACTCTCAAGTTCGACACCAAACATTTGTGATGAGATTAATATGTGTTTCTTGTTTCGAAACCTTAAAGAAGGTTTTGTTAAAGCAAAAGCTAAAGTTCGAAACCTTACTTTGGTTTCGCTATATGGAATCTTAATTTGGGAACCTAAATTTGGTTCTAGTCATATATGTACTTTAGGATCCGAAACCTTAATTTGGTTTCTGCCGAACAGAATGTAGATTTCGAAAGCTAATATTGGTTATCTCAGAATGCGTATTTTCGAAATTCAAACTCTACCATTTTGATTTGTGCTTCAACGAATTAACGAGTTTGATATTCTCAGTTTGAAGTTTGAATTTGTTCATCTTCAATGTACAACTAAGTTGGTTTGAGTCATAGTCAGAAATATGGTTCGTCGCTCTAGTTAGTAAACACATGATTTCTGATCAATATTGTACGTGATTAGATCTTCGTATGGATATACTACTTGATCAAATATTCATTTGATTTCTCATTTGATGTTTTGATTTGAATTTTTGGATATCATTAACGTGATCATCTATATTGGAATCGAGAATTCAGAATATTCAATATTTTGCTGTTGCTCGGAGAATCATACACCGTACTTTTATTGGTATATCTTTTGTATGATTTGGAATGTACTTTGAACCTACGTGTTCACTTAAACTTAACACACAAGGCTTGTCCACGTCTGTGATGATACGTATATGAGGAACGCTGAACCACGTTGGACCAGACCCCACTTCCACATAGGATCGTTCTGGCCCGTCCATCAAAGCCTAGGAAGTGATGTCGACATTATCAAAGCTGGTAACGACATTTGGAACTAATAATACCTTAAGGAGATTTTTGAAACAATAGGACACGTTTTCGAAATGAGCTCTTTCCCAGGGAGCATATTTGGTAAGCATTATATTTTGAATAAGTGAAATATCCAAATATACATTTTGAGTATTATTTGCTTTGAATGCTTTTAGACAAACATTTATTGAAATATATTTTTCATTTTGTAACTGTCTAAAATCCCATCACAAGATCTTAGACAGTACACCCATACAACACAAGTTTATCATGATAGGAAACACAATATCACAGAAGTAACATAATAGAAGTAACATAACAGAAGTAACATAATAGAAGTAACATAACAGAACAGAGATAGTAGGGTTAGAGATACTTGACACATATTTATTTGGTTCTTCCTCCATGATTAGAGGCTTACATCCAAGGGAATTCATTATATCAAGTTTAAGTACATCACTCACCTCACTTAGATTTGTTTACACTTCTCTGGTCAAGAACACAACTCACACAATACTGGGCTACGGAGAGCAAGGAGATATTCTATTTTTCCTCTCACTAGACCAGACTTAATTCGCTCAACCCATCTCAAATGAGGGGTCTCTCTTCTTATATAGACAACTTACGTAATGGATTACAAATAACAAAGATAATGACGGGTCTGACAACTATTTGTCTTCATTCGCCGACATGGTGAATCGGCGACCTCTATCTTCACTCTGTGACCTTTGACGAATGGACCTTTACCGGGATAAGGATTGATGACGCGTCTTCCACTGAGTCAACAAGTCAACTTTGACAATATCCATTCTGATCTTCCTTAAATGCCCAACTACTTCTCACCCACCAAACTATGACGTGTCCTTCACTCGCTGACCTATCTTCGCCCACATATTCTCTGAGAACTACCGCTGATATTCCTTTCGCCGTGACTTACTTTTGTCTCCTTAAATTCCTGTCGTTGTAGCCCTTTATGAGTGATCCCATACTTCTCTGTGGTAACTTTCTTATACAACTTCACCTCTAGGATGCTCTTATAAGGTGAAGGTATTTTCTACACTCATAAACAGGTCAACTGGTCTCACGAACAACAAGAAAAATGGAAAACCTCAGTATCATCGTTATTCTGGTTCTCAGAGAAGATCCTCTCATGCTTCTGATTCGAATCCTGAAGTCAAACCCTCTGAGGAAATGATTGAAATGAATAATCTCATAGTTAGTTATAAAAATGTTATTATTAAAATGGATAAAGAAATTACTAGGCTAAGTTCGAATTCGAACAATATAGCTAATAATCTGAATCCTCAATCTAGTTATTTTACTGATACCAGCAACTTCTTGCCTTTATCAAAATAAACATGAGTGTCACATGTGTCTTAAAAGACTTAGGGAATTATATTCATTTATTTTAAACTCTCTTACAATGGAAAGTATCTAATTTTATTCCCATAATATATGGATGACACATTAATGTACATAGGATTTTATTTTCGAAATTTATTAAAAAATATTCTAAAATATTTGCTCATTCGATGCTTGATTTCTTGGAGGAACTATATATTGGAAACAATGTGTACTCTAAGTTTAAGATCATTGAAAATAGTTCATTTCTGGAACTATGTCTTCTATTGGTAGTGGTTCTCACAAATCAAATGAAGCATGGACTATCTTGTTTCGCAACAAAAGAGTCTGTTTCGAATCAGATGATGACAATACTTGTGTAAGCAATGAGAAATATGAAGATTCAAGCAATGATCTCACCTTGTCCTCCATTGAAGAAAGCATCAAGAATATCTCCATCAAGATGGTAATGATAATGAATGAAGTAAAAACAAGTGATAGAGAAATGAGAGATCATGTGAAGACCATGAATGAAAACTTTATTTGTTTTGAAAATAGGATGTCTGCACTTGAAAAGGATTGGGAAGTTTACCTAACTCACCCTACTGAAGAAGAAGAAGATGTTCCTCAAACATAAATGAGTAATTTGATAGAATTTATCTGATCTACTCCATATTATTCGAAACTATTATGAAATAAAATAGAAATTATTATTAGTATTTTATTAATTTGTTATATTTAAGGTTCGAAAATAACAAAAATATGCGTAATGTTTCGATTCTGTTTATGAATATTTATTAAAAAATAAACTAAAAAGTAGAAAAATCGAAAATTAAATATTTACGTGAGTTTCGAATGCAACATTTGATATAATATTTCTGATCCATTAATGAATATTTGTTACAGGTTATCAAGGTTATATATTTGTCTCCAAAGGAACTGATCTATATAATTGTTATTTAAATATCTTGATATCCATGGCCTCCTTATGTTTGTGGTTGTTATGTTTGTACTAATGACTTTGTACGCAGGTATAAGTATAATTATGTAAGGAGGAGATTGATTTTATGCTAGTCACGATACTATGGGATTCCTTGATGACTTTCAACATGAATTATTGTATATGCATAAATCATTGGTTTTTGGTATAATCTAGTAAGATTACGGACGTGTTCGAAAATCCAAAAATCAGATATCGGTCTTTCTCTGACAAAGACTATTTCCGTTGTTCTCATGTCCGAGGGAATGACAACCAACGGGAGAGAGTTCTTTTGTGAACTTACACGTGAGAATTTACACGGAATATATCTCATATCTACTTATATCTTTTATATTTCCTGACAGGTTACTTGTGCTGATATATATATATTGTGTGACTTGTCGAAATGCTGACCCTTATGAATGCAATCATTCTTATATGTTGAATCGAGTTTCTCGGAACTTGAGCATTTACCTCGAACCTAGATATTTTCGAGACCCATTGTCAATTCTTTTTGACAAAAAGGGGGAGAAATATTGACAGCTTGACTCATTCAGTGCTTGGTCTTTGACAGTAAGCAGTGTCATATAGGGAGAAAAATGCTTGTACGTATATTGAAAAATGAATGAAAGCATTAACTAAGGGGGAGTAACACTAGTTGTTACTACTGGTTACTACCAATGTAGACTTTCGCGTTGTGCTACAGTTGATAACAATAGGTCGGACTTGATAGACATCCGAACTTACATTTAGGGGGAGTAAGTGTATTGGTTATCATGTGATTTTTCAATAATACATATCTTGTTTGCAGACTGACATATTTTGTAGGTACTATTGGTGTGATGTCAAGTTAATTAGAAGAACTCGAAGCGTAGAACTTAGGTTTTCATTTTCTCGTTCATCTATGTAAAGAGTTTTTGTCACTAAAATTGACAAAGGGGGTGATTGTTAGAGTATGGCTCGGTCAACCTCACTAAGTATATCAAGCTTAGTTGTCAAATTTAGTGATCAAAACTCGACCGCTTGCAACACACATTAGGTAAAGACTTCATTAAGTTAGCTATAGGTTGTGGAAGATTTTGGTAGGATTTAGAATCACTATTTGAAGAGTTGAAGAAGACTAAAGATCAAACGAAGACATCCGTCTTCACATTCAAGAGGTTAGTGAATCTAAATAACGTGATTCCATTATCTTTTACACTTGTGCTACAAAAGACAAAAACATAACTTAATGTTTGATCTCTACGTTATGACTTGATCACTTGTGATCAGTGTGTCTTAAGATATGACTCCACTTTATCGCTTGCAATATTGTTGTTGTAGCTATGACGTTCCATATTGCTTAGAGCCTTCTTTTCTTCTCCGTCTCTAAGTGATATAATTTTTTTCCTAAAACCTGCGAGTTGGATATAGCAGTTGTGATGTTGTCTATATTGTGTCTCAACTTACCTTGTCTGACTTTGTCGGATTGATTGGTACGCACTTGTATGTGCTAAGTGTAGTTGAGATCGTGACTCACACTTATGTTGTATTGACTCGATATACTGTTGTTCTGAGTTCGAATACTACGTCATGGTTTGGCTCTGATTAGTGAAGTTCTGGATCATTTATTTGTCTCTTTACATATGAACATCTAGAATGCCATATCATACTTTTAGATTTTGAAACCATATTCCTTTTATCTCATCTTATGGACTTTCAGAGTTTGAAACCTCAATGTAGGTTTTGGTAAAACTTAACGTTGATTTCGAAACCATAATCTGGTTTTTGCATCCATAAGCTATTCGGTCCGGAACTTAAATATTGTGACCAATGAGAGAACTTGAGTTCAAAACGATGTTTGCTGGCTAACAGTGACTTGAGAATCGGGACTAATGTGTCTTGACCATGTGAGTTCTAAAAGGTCGAAAACACCCTGGGGTTTCCTAAAGGTTTATGTGAACCGGGAAATAAACATGTGCGTCAAGGAAAAAAAGGTGTGAGCTTGTGTTTATTCACTTTCCTTTCAGTTACCTTTAAGCTTTTGCTTTCGATCTGGATTAGTGCAAGTCTTCTCTTGGGGATCGAGAAGCCTATAAGTACCTCTTACGGGAAACTAGTATGTTTACTAGTCTTCTTTGTATTGTACTTGTGTTATGTTCTATCACGTCTATCAAACCTTGTGATCTTGTTTATTCTTTGGTCCTTATCTTCTGTTATAAGGCCACTCAAGATCGTTGTGATTAGATCATACTCTTTATCTATTCACCTGGATTTGTCAGCAAGCCGCTTTCGATTTGTGTGCCTAAACTATAGATATTGAGTGGAATCAAGATTGTTGTTATTGGATTTATTATTGCAGGTACGAAGTTCTTCACGGTCATACATATTGTACTGCACCCAGCTATTTGCTTGAATCCAACTGGTACGACAAGGTTGCTCTTACGGGAGTTTTGGTTTTGAAACCTTGATCGATATCTCGAGGAGTTTATTACCAAGTAAACTTAAATATCCTCGCTCTTGGTGTAAAACTACTTCGATGAAATATCTGTTAAGTTACCAAGGATATCATCTAGCGATTTGACCTGCCGCTATTTGGTTGTTGTCCACTAAGGTTGTAATTGTCCGATTGGAGGTCGGGTAGCGATAGTCCTCGCGACGGGCTGTGAGGCAACTCTTGCGTAAGACAGTAAAGGACGTCTGTTTGCGTAAGGGAGTACATGTGCATACACCTTGCTGTGGTTGGAGGCGTAGGAATACTGAGGGGAAATATTTGTGACTAATAGTCGTATTAGGGTCATATTGTCTGCACCAGCTAGTCCAAAGTCTGAGGGTAGGTGTGTTGGCGGCTTAATTCTTAAGAGTATTCAAACTGGACTAGGTCTCGGGGTTTTTCTACAAGTTTGTAGTTTCCTCGTTAACAAAATTCTTGTGTGTTCTTTATTTTGTTTCCGCATTATATTTGACTTGTCATTTATAATTTAAGAATAGTACTTGGTTGTTGACATAGCCTTTCGAAATCTTGTATTGAGTCCCTTGTGTGAATCAATTAGTAACAAAAGAGATCTTGTTCTTGAGTTCTTGATTACAGGAACCATTCAAGGTTTGACGTATAGGTGGACTAAAATAAAAGATTGCTGGTGTACTCGGTACCCTCGTCTTTTTACTTTCCCGGTATACTGATGTGGAGGGTAAAACACCCTCGGGACACGTGTCAAGATCAGAAGGACCGAGCTCTCCCCCAAGAGATACCGCAGCCCCGCTTCGGATTAACCAACAGAGTTTCCTCGAGGCAGCGATCGGCGAAGAAAGATTTGCGCCAGTCATCGAAGGAAAGAAACACGAGGACATCTTCGGAGGGATTTCACCGAAGGAACCGCCTTACTCGACAGGCTCTGACACCACCACGATTGGGTAGTCTGTCTTATTAGTCGTAAACCACTCAGACTCGGCCTATATAAGGCGAGCTCGAGAAACTTTGTAGGGGTTGGATTTTGGGGGATAACCTAAGTGGTGTGAGTGAGACTAGGTTTGTATCTCCTCTAACTCCTTAGTATCATATACATGTATTAGTTTGGTAGAAATACAATTCATAGTTATACTTATCTCTTGTTATCTGTTATAAAACGATCTTCGGTCTTAATCTTATGGTCTTCGTACTATGCATCTAACATAAATAAACGTTGGGTTGGTTAAGATATAATTGTTGTAGAGTATAAAGTACCTATGCAGATTTTATACTCGCACAGTTTGGCGCTAGAAACAGGGAATGATTAAAACAACTTAGGGTTTGCCTGTGAATTAGGGTTTTCAAATTCTTTGGGATTTTTTTTTTCTAGGGTTTCTAAAAAACGTATTTTCATCATATTTTCATTACAAGCTCCATCACCTTGGACGTCTAAAGACCTTTTAAGCTTTAGCATGTTCAAGGGTTTCGAGCAAATCATCAGTATGATAAGATCAAAGTCTCTTCAAAGATTTCAAACCTTGAAACTCAGAGATCTAATCAACATCAAACTTCCTCAAAAGTTCCAGGAAATACCCTAAAGGGGCTTGTTCTACAGTTACTTTATGAAAAAATATACCTAGGGTTACTTTGGGGTTCTTAGTACTTAATCTATATTGGAAATAAACTTCGCAACTCTCGCACTCAGAGCGTAAAACTCGGAAAGAGTGGTTCACCAAATCCTCCCAGTTGGGAAGGTAGATTTGGACAAAATCAGATTACAGTTAGGGATTGGCCAAAACGAGTACAGTCCACGCTAAAATCCCGCATGATAAAATCTGTTACAGCAGACAGACATACCTGTCAGACCGTACACTGCAATAGCCGCCTTGAACCTCACGGGTTTTTTGTGTTTTGCAGGTCACAATCAGCATGACTTCGAAATCCGATCAGATGCCGAAGCAAAAAGTGGGTTCCTCGAGACAGGGCACAGGCTCCTCGAGGCACAATACCAGATTCTCAACAAGCAAAGGACTGTCGCCAGAGGTGGCAGTAAGCACAGTCCAACACAGGGAACGCATAAATGAAGACGAGGTACACATCGAGGACCTAGGCCTAGACGGAGAAGGGCTCCCAGAGGGTAATGCACTACCTCAACAACAAATACAAGAAGAAGATGGTGAGAATGACGAAGGCGAAGGCGAAGATGCCGTGCCAGCACATCAGCCCACCGAAGAAGCTACGGCGAGCGCTGCACAGTTCAGGAAATTGATTCTCAAAAACAGAAAAATAAGGAAGCTCAAAAAGCAACTAGCAGAGGCAAATAAGAAGGCGACAGAAAAATCGGCTTCAAATTACAAAGGAAGCAGCGAAGGGCATTCTCGCCCACACACCGTATCTCAGTCAAAGGGGGACTCTGCATCAAGGAGTCATACCAAGATCAAGGGTGACGACGAAGGCCATGGAATTGTGATACCGAGCAAGAGAACTGAGCCCAGTATTCGTCCGAAGGGAAAAAGCACACACCCGGTCAACGAAAACGAACAAGCGAAGAAGGACGCCGAAGCACAGGCACTGCAGCAAGTAATGTTGGATCAAATCAAAAAACTTCGAGCAGAACTTTTTGATAACAGAATGCAATCAAGTGATAGGATAAAACTGACACAGGCAATAAATGATGTCAATCGCTCGCCGCTAAGTCCAGAAATTCTTTCTAAAGCCATTCTGGTAAAATGCACCATGCCAACCTTCGCATCAATCTTTGATGGCTCGGGAGACCCAACTTTGCACATCAAAATGTATCTACGAGTGTTCTTGACTTATGCTGATAAATACGAGGTGCTTTGCAAGTATTTTCCTTCTAGCTTGAAAGGGGAAGCCTTGGCTTGGTACGATAATCTAACAACCAATTCGATCTCGTCTTTCGAAGAACTCTCCAAAGTATTCATACTTCACTTCTTATACAACAACTCATCAAAACCAGGAGTCGAAAAATTGTTCAGCATCAGAGTAAGACCGGGGGAGTCGACCAAAAGCTTGACGGACAGGTGGACAACCCAGTGTGTAGAAGTGGGAAATGGAGCATCGGAGAAAGAAAAAGTACGAGCATTCCTGAACGCTCTCGACAAAAATCATCCCCTGTACGATAGGCTCTTCTCCAAAAACCTTGAGACGCTGCAAGATCTCCGAAAATATCAGAAGAAGCGAATTACGCTGGAGGAAATTAAAGAACAAGCAACTCAGGGAAAGGAAACCATTCTGAAGCAGGTCCATTCGATAAATAATCTATCACTCGAGGAACGCGATCAGGCGATGAACAATCAATCTGGGATCCTTTAAAGAGAGAAAGGCAAAATGACAACGGCAGGTATGGCAACGAGGGCAAATTTGGCGATGGCAAGTACCACGATAACAGAAAATACAACGATGGTAGAGGAGGAAGCTCTCGGGGAGAATACGAAGGAAATAACACCCAGCGAGGACAAGAAGGAAGTAGAAAGTTCGGAACCCCTCGGTCAGGATTCCCTGCATTCCAAGAAAGGAAGCTCCCAAAGCTGTGTGTATCCATCGAAGAAGTCCTTCGAACCATCGAGCAATCCGAGTTCGCAAGCGAAATGAGGTACCCGAGGAGTAGGGGTAACCAGCCCAAGCATACTAAGAATTCCCGGGATTACTGTCAATTCCATAATTTCTATGGACATACAACAGAGGATTGCGTCACAGCACAGGATCAAATCTATTTCTTCATTACCGGGGACAAGTTCAAGCACCTCCTGGAGTTACCGAAGCCACCCTCGAACCAACCTCAGCCGAAGGAGGAGCCAAAACACGAGGCTTATGTCATCACGATCGATCGAAACATCCCAAGGTTTAACGATTGTAACTCCATAGTCCACACAGACACCTGCAGGCGAAGCCCCGAAGGAATCCTGACAGACCGAATTCATAAAATAAACTTCGAGGGAGAAGAAATATTTAGTATAGCCATGAAAGGAAACCTCGAGGAGTGGCAAAAGCAACCAATTTTCTTCTTTGCGGCGGACATCCCTAATGAAGGAAGATTGCACAATGACCCCTTAGTCATCACATTACACATCGAAAAGACAACTATGTCAAGAATACTGGTGAAAAAGGAGGGGTACCGAAATACTACCAACTTTTCGTTTTGGCTCGTGAGACTTATGGTAAGATATGGACAAATTGAATTTCAATATCCAAATCTGTATAACCTGAGTTGTGATCACAAGTGATCAATTCCTACAAAGACAAGTCTCTGTAAATCTTTATTCAAGATTTGGAATCAACGTCAGGATATGAATAACGTACGACTTGTGTCGCTTTAATATATAATCAGAGATATAAATGCGGAAGGTAAAGCACACAAGACACCAGAAGTTTTGTTAACGAGGAAACTGCAATCCAGCAGAAAAACCCTGGGACCTCGTCCAGTTTGAACACCACACAGTATTAATTGTCTACAAGCACTAACCTACTATCAGACTTCGGATTGGAATGTAGAAGAGACCGATTCCACCCTCTTAGCGAATCAGCTACTGTTGTACTCCTTACGTCTCTGGATCCCCCACAGATCGTCACGCACTTGATTCCCCCAGCTGACGTCCTTTACAGGCCTACGAGTTGCTTTGACCGCTGTCAAAGGCTTTTTGTACTCAAACCGTCTTTCGACAGAGAATACGTAAAGAACAATTTTCCCTTTAGATATAATCAAGGTTTTGGAAAACTTGTTTCGTGCTTTGAGGAACCGTTCACAAGGTCAGGTATCAAAAGCACACAATTAGGGTTTGCACGAGAACCGTGACGACCTAATTGTATTTATTGCAAGAACAACTAGAGAACCTAGAAATATCTTGCAGAATCTCTAACATATATGTAAAACAACCTAAGTTGATGTACAATATAGATCGAATCATCAATCCTGGTTTTACAACCTATAATCCTTGAATGGCCTTATTGCAGAAGAGAAGGACCATAGAATAGACAAGGATTATGATGGTCTACCTGGATACAAGTTCAGAACTATCTAGAGAAGAAAGATAGTTAAACTTGGCTTTACAATCCCTAAGTAAAGTCTTTTGTAATTCTCACCTTGTTCGTGAAGAACAGAATTAACAGAGAACAACCTTATGTAGCACACGCACCAGCAAGGATGGTTTGTTAAGCTACATGTATGCTTATTCATAGTGATGGTTGCTTAAGGATAAAGCTAAGATTCCTTGTGCAACAAGTTAGCTAGTGACGGTGTAAACACGCCCCGTTACTTAACTTGCACACAATGAATCTAGTCACCTTTCTATTGTAGAAACCAAGTAGTGTTTATCTAACAAGAGTTTGATAGATTATAACTACCTCATTTAAGAGTTTTGGTTTAATAACAATTGTGAAAGGATAACCTTATCCCTTGATTAGAAGATATTCTACAAAAGATAATTGTAGCAAAACTCTAATCAGAACAGACCACAACATAGGTGTGAAGGTGGACCATCGTAGCTAGGAGATGGACCTCAGAAACACGACAGGAAACCCTAATCATAAATCCCGAGGTGGCGGTTCGCGAACCCCAACGCTTTTGACAAGCGTTCCAGAAAGTTCCAGAAGATTCCAGAAGCTTCCTACTCCCTTTCCCGAATTCAGCTTTTAGCCACGCTTTTCAGTTTCAATGAATCACTCATAACTTCTTCGTTATACAACGGAATTAAGTGATTCTTGAAGCGTTGAATTCGTATTTCCATTCACTATAACATGGAGACCTACTCAAAGGTCAAAGGTTGCCCTCACTATGATCATATGGACCAAATCTCCTCGGGTTAATATACAATGATGTAATTTCACCGTCATCAGCATTGTTCCACATAGTGAGTTC
>JAJJMA010025674.1:0-19079 GCA_023529015.1 Papaver nudicaule
GCAGAACTGGATTTTCTAGACTCTAGACGTGACAAAGCACTAGAGCGAAACATAAAATATCACCAGAGGGTTTCGAGGGCATATGACAAAGGAATACGATCCAGGGTTTTCCAAGTGGGAGATCTGGTACTGAAAACAACCAAACACATCCAACAAGACGCATGCACCCCGAAATTTGCACCAAATTGGGAAGGGCCATATGTCATCTCTAAAGCTTCAGCAAGCGGCTACTACAAGATAGTTAATCTCAATGGCAAACAGGAAGGGTCAGTGCACAATGGGAAATGGTTGAAGGCATATTATGCTTAAAAGGTTCCCTCTCCTGTTTCATGTCATTTTCTCATCCTTCTTTCCTTTTGTTCAAGTCATTCAATCAGAAAGCAACAGAGAATTTGCATTATTCCAAATAATAAAAAAAAATCCTCTACCAATCCGTGCAAAACAAACCACAGAACACTTAGACAAATGCCTAAAACAAGAAAAGAGGAAGAGACAAAATCCTAGCCAGAACTTAAAACAAATCCTCCAGAAGATGGTAGTCCCTTTTGAAGATTTTCTCTATCCTTTTGTTGAATGCCTCTGTTCTTAGCCTCAAACCCTGCTGTAGATGGTGAAAAATGAGAGAGGGACAAGATTGTCAAAACACTCTCGAAACCATGTCTTATTAAAGGCAATCGCCTATTCAGGCTCATCTCTATAGCTCAGAGTGCAACCCATTCCATGAGCCAAACAAACTCTCTATGAGCTCTCTCTTATAACTCCGGTGGGGAGGGTAACATCGTAGAGCAGTACTAATGATCTCACCAACATATTAAACCCATTGATCTGCCCAGAGTCAGGCCACTTAATGGTACACGGTGAAGAATCAACAGAGACGCATCCTCATGGATTTCCTCTTAAATACGACTCAACATACGAGTCTTGGTGCAAACCTCGGAAATATTAAAGCCCCAGGCCGGTCCGGAGCTCTCTGAGAAGCATACACCAGCCTAAACAGGCCTAAGCGGACCTAATCCCAAGTTCAGGATGGTCTAGCATACCATGGATAAACACGCCATGACCTCAAGTGTGTTGTAGCATAAGCACTCACACCACGATTAAGGCACAGGCTGCCCAAATTTGACCTTGGCCAGATGCCAAAGCCATAAACGCCATATAGCATGGCACCCCAAACCATGAAGTCACCATGGATCCACGAAAACCAGCCTTGGCCAAGAGGCCAAGGCCATGGCGTAAAACGCCACAAACCTACTTAGTCTGGCCAAAGGCCAAGACCATAACGAGAAGCATAGCCGTCAACGGGCTGGCCTTGGCCAGAGGCCAAGGCCGTGGCGCCATAGTCCATGGCGCCACAACAAGTGGGCCTTGGCCAGAAGCCAAGGCCATGGCGCCATAAGCCCTGGCGCCACCCTAACACTAACAACGCCAAAGTGCGTCCAAGCTTGGCCTTGGCCAAAAGCCAAGGCCGTGGCGCCATAGTCCATGGCGCCACAACAGGTTGGCCTTGGCCAAAAGCCAAGGCCGTGGCGCCATAGTCCATGGCGCCACAACAGGTTGGCCTTGGTCAAAGGCCAAGGCCGTGGCGCCAAGAGCCATGGCACCACACCAGCGCCAATGCGCATTCCAACACTTATGGCCTTGGCCAGACAGCCAAGGCCGCTCCTATGCTCGTGTCCCAGAGGCACTGCGCTCATGTTAGTCCCGACGATTAGTCGTACGACTCTACTCTACTCAACTCAACTACGCAATATCTGCGTACCACTCGCTCGAGACATCAAAACATCACACGGGGGGATAACTTTAGGGGTATTGGTCTGGCGGTCTACGACAGTTGAAAGAAACTGATGGAGATAGTGGGCAGTTACGAGAAGATGGCACGAGTGGGCATGTTCCACACGACTCAGGCAGTTATGGAAACCAACGCATGTCCTCCACTCCTCCACTCTTCCACGACTTCCACCTTCTCTGT
Organism: Papaver nudicaule; assembly: GCA_023529015.1. Lineage (NCBI taxonomy): Eukaryota > Viridiplantae > Streptophyta > Magnoliopsida > Ranunculales > Papaveraceae > Papaver > Papaver nudicaule. The sequence goes on from JAJJMA010025674.1 coordinate 1,970, forward strand.
CGAGAGATCAGGGTGAGTTCAAACTATAAATAGAGGCTTCCTCTATTTTCCAAGGCGGAACATTAAGAACATCTTTTAAGAACATCAGAAACGTCCAGAAACAACCAAAGCCTCAGAGAAAACACCTGAGAATCGAAACACGTTTCTAGCCTTGGAGATTTCCAGTCGACTTCACGACGGGGATCTTGAACTCTTACACCCAAAACACATCCTCAACCTGATCTCAAGTTTCTTCGATGTTTCCCTCCCTAAACCAACCTCTATCCTCTCTGTGACCGAAGCAAGACGGGAACGGCCATCCTTGGTTTAGGCTTGTCTTGTTCGACTTTGATCTTCGAGCACTACGAAAGTACCCAGAGACGGTACATTGTTTTTCCAGGTAAAAACACCTGCATCACCATTTCAGCATTTGTTGTCTCTTCCATCATTCTCTTCTTGTTATTTGCCAGCTCCAGGGCCATCACTTTTTCTTTAGCTTTGAAATCTTCAGCCATCTCCTTTTCCATAGCTCTCAACCCTTCAATCATCTTATCCTCTTTTGCTGACTCTTCCTCCATGATCTTTTCTTCTTGCGCAATGACATTTGAACAAGGAATCACGTTGGCGATGATGGCATCCCGGTCCACCTTGATCGTCTTGAACCTCTGACGAAGCCAACCAACATTGAATTTCAAAGCCTCACAGGTATATATTATGCCACCCCATTTCCTCATCTTCAAAGTGGCCACGTCATGCAAAGTCTCCTCCTCAATCTCTTTAATCAGTGGTCTCAAAAGAGAAAACTTAGTAACCAGAGCCGGGGAAACATCCTTCATCAAGTCAGTGGTCGCGATGTGGCCAAATTTCTTCCATATCTTGGTATACAACGAAGAGTAATGTTTTGGAACCAAAAAGTACCCTACTTCTTCGTAGGAAGAAGACAAAGACTTCATGCGAGGAGAAAAGGGAAGGCCGACATCTGGGTAATAAAAAACGGTTATTCCCAGATCTGCATCAGCAAGAAAAGCCAGGTCTGTCACTACATCGTAGAAAATGGGGAAAGTACAATTATGATCCTCAGTAAGCAAAGCAGGCTTATAGATGGAAATGTTTGCAGTCTCGTCCCTCCTGTTCGCACTTGGTTTGCGCGTCTGCGGCTTGTATACAATGAAGTCATCGGTAAATAATACACAATTCTGGTTAAACTTTATATATAGAAGAGAATAATAAAATGGGGGAGACACTCACCATTACTTCAGAAGAGCCTTCAACCTTCATCGTCTTGGTATGCGGATTGCTGGAGTTCAGATCTTCCTCATTCTCCTTACTCTGAAGGAATAAAACATGGCGAATCAGATGTTTCCTATCAAAACGAAGTTTACAGATTTCGAAAACTTACCATGCTGGGGAGTAAGAACTTGCGTTTTGTGGAACACTCATGGGAGCCAGAAGAAGATTCCTCATTACAGTTGTTCGACATGATCAATGAATCACTGCAACCAGAGAGGCAAGTAGCGAAAAGTGAAGAGGGTGTTGGATGGCCATATACCAGTATATATACGCGGTAAAATCCTAGGGATATTAGGAAGCTGTTTAAGTACATCGATAAAGCTTTGACTCAGCAAGTCAAGAATACTAATATTACATACACTTCTATTCTCGCGAATCCCGGGCAGACCAAACCCAAGCTTGTACAACCAGGTCGGTAATTCAAAATTTGAAATTATAAACAAAATCACCATGTAATGCTTACTATGAAATGCGTCATCACGTATTAAGCAGGGGACTTAATGTAGATGATGGATTTTGGTATAAGGGTAAAAATTGTAAAGCAAAGCAATGGGCTTAGAATAGATCCATGTTAAAAGACAAGATTTTGCACCACCCTAAAAAGCATGATGAATCATAACATGACCAGGAGAGCAGGACTGCTACAGCGACCCTAGTTAGACGAGGGATGCTCTGGCCAGCACCATCTTATGATCATACGTCATCCTAGTTATCTTGACCGTCATACGACCAAGCCCTCTCTGGCCACTTGTCCAAGTCACTCAAGAAATAGCGCTGGCCACCCTTGGCTACAAGGCCAACTCATCATAGGATGGCACTGGCCATCCCCTAGGCCAGTAGGACAAATCGCATATGGGATGGCGCTATCCATCCCTAGGTGTCACAAGGGTAAACTTTAAAACTCAAAGCCAACCTCGTACAATGACGCTATATCCTCTAATATAGCCTCTGCCTTCTTCGACCAGTCAATTCCTTTCAATTCCTTGAATGCACTCTTTTTATCCCATACTAAATAAAGGTTCTGCTCACAATCATCAAGCCAAATTCCTGTCAAGCACACATACAACAGCTTTGCATACAACTATGCCAAATCAGGGACAATATGCAACAAACTCAGAACTTATGTTAAGGTCGAAGCCCTTTTTCTTTTATTTCTGCACACTTGGGGTTACACAAACTCTCCTGGTACTAGTTACCCGCGCCATTACTTGGTCAGGCATATTTATAGCCTTACAAAAGCTATATACAAATAATTTTCAAGCAGTTATGCATCTACTTTACACTGGGCAGTTGGCATAACCGTCCAACCTTATCCCTTATCTTTCCTAAGCCTTAGGGACAGTCCTATGCTATAAGAAAGCTATAAAGCAACGTCCAAAACCGTGTAACCGTCAATCCAACTGCTAGGCCATGCGCTGGACGCGTGCCATGGCTTGCTGGGCCAATGATGCATCTTCAGCCTATATCCATCCTTTTTAGCCGGTCATCCCCGTGATGACTTGAGTGTGCATATGCAAGTCCCCTAACTCGCATATTTGAGTGCGCCATGCACTCTGGCATGTCGCATATTAACTATGTCGTTTGGCTGGAGGGTAATATATCACCCCCACCAACTGTATTCGACGTCTTCCTTTAGGTAATTCTGAATTTGTTGTTCGAATTGCCACAAGTTAGTATCCTTCTCCTAAGAAGCTTCTGACTCAGGTAAGCCATGCCACTTAACTAAGTAATAAGTCCTCTTATTCTTCTTACTTTGCCCCTTCACTTGATCATCAAGTATAGCCTCTACTTGCTTATCAAATTGCGACCTAATAACTGGTGGTGCTCTCCTCGTTTGCTGTCTTGAGGAGTCCAATAGGTCTAGATGGTACTTCTTTAAGTAGCTAACATGAAAAGTAGGGTACACTTTTAGGCGTTCCGGCGAAATTAGCCTATAAGCCACCTTGCCAACTCTTTTCATGACTTCAAAAGGTCCAGCATACCTTGGAATCAAGCCTCTATGCGATGTCTTGCTAGATATTTTCTTCCAAATCTGGGGCGTTAGCTTCAACAAAACCTGATCACCCACCTCAAATTCCACATCTCTGCGATGCAAATCAGCATACTTCTTCATCCTTTTTTGCGCCTTGGATAAACTATCACGCGCTTGCTCCGTCATCTCTGTTTTTTACCTTGCAAAGAGGTATGCTGCTGGACAAGCAACTTGCTTCTTAGCTTTAGGCACTTCATGAGGGGTTAATGGTTGTTGTCCCGTTGCTAACTGGAAAGGACTCATCTCCGTAGATGAACTCTTGTGCAAATTATAGCAAAATTGTGCCGTATCCAACAACGACACCCAATTACCCTGGCTTGCAGTCACATAGTAACGCAAGTACTCTTCTAGCAAAGCATTCACCCTTCTCCATCTGACCATCGGTCTGGGGATGTTTGCTAGTAGAAAATTTCAGTTCGGATCCAAGCAATCCAAACAAGCCAGTCCAAAAATTGCTTGTGAAGCGAGAATCTCTATCGCTTACTATATCTTCAGGTATGCCCCAATACTGACAATGTTTCTGAAAAACAGATCCACTGTGACATCTGTATTACAGACTTTGGGACAGGGAATAAATGTAGCATACTTTGAAAAGCGATCAACAATGACCATTATCGAGGCAAAGCCTTGCACCTTTGGCAGCCCATTGATAAAGTCCATTGACAAGCTCTTCCATGGCCTGTCTGGAATCGGCAAAGGCTGTAGTAATCCTGCAACCTTCTTTATTTCCGTCTTATCCAATTGACATACTAAACAAGTCTTGACGTACATTTCCACATCTTCTTCCATCTTAGGCCAGTAATATGAATGAGCTATTAAAGCATGAGTACGTTTAATGCCTGGATGACCGACCCATAAGGAATCATGCGTCTCTCGCAAGAGTTCCCTCCTTAGTCCCCCTGAATTGGGTACATATATTCTACCTCCTTTGGCATAGATGACGCCTTCATCTATCAAATATGGACAAATGACCCCATCACTGATCTGTTTGATTAAGCGCACACAAGCTTGATCCTTATTCGTCTCTTCTTTGATTCGAGGCAATAGATCTGCCTCAATCGTGGTCAGTGCAACATATTATGCAATTTCCTGCTTAGCGCATCTGGCACAGAATTAAGCCTTCCTGGCTTATGCTCGAACTTGTAGTCGAACTCACTCAAAAAGTCAAGCCACCGTGCTTGCTTTGGTGATAAATTTTTCTGGCTGGTGAAAAAGGTGATGGCCACATTGTCCGTCCTTATAATGAAATAAGTTCCCAACAAATAGTGGCGCCACGTTCTTAAGCAATGTATTTGTTAGAGCATTGCTCGGTTGAACCCACTGATGTTGCTATCTCAAGTCAGTTGTCAAGTTTATGAGACAAAAACACAATCCTTGATAAGTTTACTCTACAACCTCGGACTAGGATAGTTTTAGGTAATCGAGACGAAGACTGATGAAGACGAAGACTGGAGCTTACTACTTGATAAATCATAATGTCTTCGATGAAGGTTAGAAAGGTTTTTCCTTTTCGTATCATTTTTACCATTTCTATCATACCAATAGTCTATGATGTTGTTTATATGATCCGAAGGTATTCTAGGATTTTCGCCTTTGCATTTGTCACACTTGTGATAATATGTATAGGTAGAGTATGTTGAGTTGTCTCTTGAAACGACCCCAACGGCGAACGCGTTCATGAACGCGTACATGTGTTGCTTTTAGCATTTCAGAGAACGAGCTAAGTCTGTATGAACGCAAAAACGCGTACATACAAGTTCAAGAATTCTCCTGAATTCTCATGAACTCTATTGACTGCTCTGTGAACGCGTTCACATAAGCCATGTGAAAACTTCCAACTCCATATCTTGAAGTTTTCGGTCTAGGCATGATTAGTTCTCGGACTTGTCATTACTTGGCCCATGGAATTCAACAACTTAATCCAAGCGATGTTCAAACAAAGTATTTGGACCAGAAGTCGCCAAGCGATGTCCAAACAAGCATTGGACCAGAAGTCGCAAACCTTCAAACAAGGTTGAGTCTTCTTTAACATTTGGCTTAGTCCAAAGTTCTTAGAAGGTTGAGAATAGGTAATCAAGCTATGGACTTTCCTAGTTACGGAACTTGCTTGAGCCCTACTCAAGGTTGCTTAAATTTTAAGCAAAGCCTCCCTTGGTCATTACTATAAATACATGACCTTCTGCAAGATACAATCTCAATCCTCTACACATCTCTGTATCCTTGCATAAAGGGTGGTCGTCATCTCGAAGTCCTTTTGGACTACGACTATTGAAAGACTTCACTTGAGGATCGTGAAGCACAGGTCGGAAGTCAAATTCCATCATGTATCTTGGGTCGATTGAATTCTTTCAATCTTATCACGACCAAGATTTGATAGAAACTTCGTAAGGTAGATCTTGTATCGTAAACCCTAGAAGTTCCCAACGCAAATTTACGAACTAGGTTTCATACTAAGTTCGTCACATGTTTGGAGGTAAAGTTGTTTAGGCTAGATCAATAAGCCCTATTCAACATATCGATTTCCATTAACCTTGACTTTAAGTCTAAAGGAAATCACAATCGTATTCTTGTTTGATTACTTGGATACTTTTAGGCGTCTGGTGATGCGTGTCGAAACCGCACAAATATAATTAAGCTCTAAACCTTCACAATATATGATAGAATAATATAGAGGTAAGAACAAGTTCGTTCGCAGGGAGATAATGGTTTGTTATTTTTATAAATGAATCCTTAAGTAACCAAACTGGAGGGGGGGGGGTTTGTTTGTTGTTTTGTAACTAAAAGTAAAATAAAGCAAAGCAACTAAACGAAAGTAAATAAATGGAAGCAAAGAATAATATGAATAAGGAAAAATAATATGAAATCAGGAATAAAGAAATATTGGTTAAGATTTTCGTCTTCAATTGCTCAACATGCATATGAAATAATATATGAAGTCTCTACTTATTCTATCATCATCAAAAGTCCTAGAATAATTCATCGCAAATATATTCCGCAATTTCCTTAAGTCATCATGCACCATAACGATGTATGCATGAATACTACCTAGAGAATAACTCGACACCATGAGTATCGAGTTCAACTCTCTACGAGCATTAAATTCCATGAAATAGACTAATCAATGCAATGAACCACCATGAATGGTTCATTCAACATAGGCAATATCCTACACATGATTCTCAAAGCTATCACCACCTCAATTATCATGTTGTGCTACAAAGTGAATAGGTAATCGACTATTTCGTATCTCATACCTAATTCTAGCAATGGTTATAGATACAATTTAATCCAATTGGCCACTTGAATCATAAGGCACCTAAACCTAGTGTAATACATCAATCATACACTCAATCATACGGTAAAATAGTGACAATAATGATATGAATAAGGTTTTACTTCATAATTAATCAAAAAGCATGTCTTTTGCAATTTAGGACTACATCCTTAACCAATAACAATAAAATTAGCTACTCATGATGTTTTTGAAAGCTAAATAAAACAATAAAGAAGTAAAAGAAATCATCAAAACCCTTTTTAGACAAGTTCCAATCTTTCCCCCAAGCTCCACCTCGAAATCCGTGCCAAAAACCCTTGATTTTGCTCCAAAACCTCTGCCTCGTAAACCGTGTACAGGAGAAAACTCAAAACTTGCCTCTGTGAACAGTAACCCCGTCGTGAACAGTGATCTCTTTCTCCTCTATGTTCTTCTTATTTATACACACAAAACAAAACCTAAAACTTCCCTAAACCTGATCCAACCCAGCAAACCCAACTGAACTGACCCAACAGCTAGGCCCAACTCGGCTCCAACCCAGCTCACTGACTCAACTCACCACATGTGTGTGACACACACATGCCCAACATCTGGCACACGTACCAGTCACACATAGACTAACTCGTCACGACTCGACTCAACTCGGCGATCCAACTCAACTCGGTCAAACGTGTGACCCGCATGCTTCAATCCATACGTGCCAGTCGCACACTCGCCGTCTTCTTCACCTTCAGTCGGATTTCCGACAGCAACACTTCCACCATCAGCAGAAATTCAAACAAACACAGACAACACTCAAACCAAAAATCAAACATAGCCCAAGCTTCAAAATCATTAGCTGAGCTCAAATATATCTTTGATTTCTTCTCTGTGTCTTCAGCTCCATAAACCCCCAAATCACAGCCACAGACCCGAGCTTCATCACCAACAGACCACAATCACACTCAATCAAGCATTCAAATCAGAAATTAGACATCACCAAACCTGTAGACTAGTCTTCTGATCTTCAACACACCTCCAAATCCATCCTCAGCACTCGACAACAACTGTAATTCAACCGGAACCGTCTGACCAGAGCTCCTTCTTCTTCTGACCATCCTCACAAATCCACCAGCTGCTCCTTCCTTTCACAATCAGAACCCCTCTCCTTCTCGCCATGTCTCTGCTTCTCTCCCCAGAGCTCTGCTCTTTCCCTGCTACTCCGCTTTCTTTCTCTGCTACTCTGCTTCATAGAACCAGATCTAAAGGACAGAAGAAATTCGAGCTCTGACTTTATGTAAGGATAAGGGTTACCCCTTAGCGGCTGGAACGGGTTGGTTCTAACCCGGCGCCCTTAACTCCTTTTGGTGCCCCTGTACTCCTTTGTATTTGTGGCAGCCCTGAATAACTTGCTCTGAGTGCCTCAGTAATTCTCCTTGGATGCCTTCAATGAACTGTGGATGCCCCTTAGTGATTCTCTTGCGACACCTTTGTAGCCTTGCTCTTCTCTTGTACTCGTCTCGACCATCCTAGAGTCACCAACTTGTAGATAGAGTTTCTGCTTCATTTTATTAAACATTATTTCAAATTACATGCAAAATAGAAAACAAGTAAAAATAAACGATTTATAAGACTCAAGTCGACTAAAGTGCATGATTAAGGTACTCTTGAATAGGTATTTTGACCACCTATCATCTGGTAAGATGCAGGGTAGCGCTAGTCTTCATGAAGGGAAGTGGAGCAACTCCTAGGCCTGTAAAGAACGTCAGCTAGGGGAATCAAGTACGTATGCTATAACGGGAGCCAAGAGACGTAGGAGCACATTGGTAGCTGAATTACTTGTAGGGTGAATTCAGTCTCAATACAGTCCAGTCCAAAGTCTGAGAGTAGGCTAGCGTCTGTATACCGTTCATACTGAGGGTGTTCACATCTGGACGAGGTCCCGGGGTTTTCTGCTAGGTTCGCAGTTTCCTCGTTAACAAAATTCTGGTGTCTTGCATTATTTTTCCCTCCGCATTATATTGTCTTTGATCTATATAGTAGAAGTAATTGCAAGTTTGTTGATTCATTACCTTTGAGTGAATCCATCTCTGTTGAGATCTACGAGAACTACGTTCTTGTTAGGGTTCGGTTCTTTGAACTATACTCAGGTTGTTGTTTGAATATTGATATGTGAGATCGTTCAAACAACCATAATCAACTAGTTCACGAAAACTAAAAGTTGGTGGTATATCTCGGTATCCCGGCCAACATCTCCTTCTCGTGGGTCGTATATCTGCTTTCGGCATCATTCAGCTTGCGACTTTCGTAAGCTATTGGATGGTTATCTTGCACCAGGACTCCTCCTAAAGCCCTGTCTGAAGCATCTGTATGCACTTCGAACGGTAGGTCAAATTGTGGTAAGCGTAGCACAGGTTCTGTCGAGACCGCCTGCTTAAGCTCATCAAATGACCGCTGACACTCGTCAGTCCATGCCCATGATCTATATTTCTTCAACAAATCACTCAAAGGCGCTACTTTCTTCGAATAGGCAACAATAAATCGCCGGTAATAGTTGGCCAAACCCAAGAAAGATCGAAGTTCTCCTAACTTCTTTGGCGCAGGCCAATCCATAATGGCCTCCACCTTTTTCTGGTCCATGTGCACGCACCCTTGCGTAATCACATGGCCAAGGAAAGTAATTGTGGTCTGGGCAAACTCACACTTTTCCTTTTTGACATACAAACTTGCTTCCTTCAGTTTTGCAAACACTTTACGAAGATGCATCACATGCTCTTCTAAAGTCTCACTGTAAATGACGATATCATCCAAGTATACGACTACGAAACGATCGATATACTCAGAAAATACGTCATTCATTAGGTTGCAAAAAGTGGCTGGAGCATTTGTCAAGCCAAACGGCATAACAAGGTACTCATACGAGCCATACCTTGTCACCATTGTCGTTTTTGGCTCATCCCCTTCTGCTATGCGCACTTGGTAGTAGCATGAGCACAAATCCAACTTGGTGAAGTACTTGGCCTTGGACAAGCAATCAAACAAGTCAGCCACTGGCGGAATTGGGTACTTGCTCTTCACAGTAAGCTTGTTCAATGCCCTATAGTCAACACACATACGAAGCGAGCCGTCTTGCTTCTTTTGGAATAAAACAGGGGAACCAAATGGGGCTTTTGACGGTTGTATGTAGCCTGCATCTAGCAGTTCAGAAATCTGTTTGCGCATCTCCTCGAGTTCTAAAGGTGACATACGATATGGTGCTTGTGCAGGGGGTCTTGCACCAGGCACCAATTCTATCATATGATTGATCCTACGCCTTGGTGGTAACATCTTAGGCAATTCCGCAGGCATCGTGTCTGCAAAGTCATCCAAAACATCTGCTATTTCACCTTCAACTTCCACTACCTTTCCAGGCTTAATCTCAACGAGTACGCCTAAGAAGGTAGTCAAGTTTACGTAGGCATTCATTCACCTGGACCGCCGACAAACATGGCTTAATTGTCTTGTCTTGGTCATTACTTTTTCTCACCCTTGGGACAAAGCATGGATATAGAGGGTGCTGTATCAATATCCCATCTCTATGAGGAAGTGACGACGCTTTCGCCGCACAAAAGAAATCCATGCCCAATATAAGGTCATAATCATCCATGGACATCACTAGAAAATCTAGTTTTCCCTTTCATTCTCCAACTTGTACATCTGCATTGCGAACCCAGCCTCGACAAGTTTGCGGTTCTGAGTTAAAAGCCTTGATGGTACTAGTCGCACTAGTGACTGTCAAGTTCAATGCCATGCCAATCTCTGGATGAATTAAAGATTTGGTTGCACCAGTATCGGCCATTGCCAATACCCATCCTCCATTGATTTTCGCGTCAACGTAATCAGTCCAGAAGAAATTTTCTTCTTGATGTGTGCCTTACTCCCTTGTAAGCGGCTGATGCTTTGATGTTGATCCTTACCAACATCACACAGAGCCTTCTCTGTGCTATTTGCTGAGTCTTCTCTGCGTTGTGCTGAACACTATCAGCAACTTGCAGCGTGACCATTACCATCCTCAAGTAAGTTCTGATATGTAGAACAACTCTCTTCTCCCTTCTCGAATTGTTTTGAAGGCGTATTCCTTCGTGTTTGACTGACTAATAATGAATCTTGGTAAGAGGATTTGCATACCCTCTTTGCAAATCTGAGCCTTGACCCTTGTCCCATCCTTACACGGCCTTGCTTTTCCAAGTGTGGATCCTTTCACTTTGGATGCAATATCTAACCCTCTCAAGAACAGTTCCCAACGCCAATCTTCTCTAAACCAACGTAAACAGAAAAACCCAAACCAGGGCTCTGATACCCGAATTGTCACAAGGGTAAACTTTAAAACTCAAAAGCCAACCTTGTACAACGACGCTATATCCTCTAATATAGCCTCAGCCTTCTTCGACCAGTCAATTCCTTTCAATTCCTTGACTGCACTCTATTTATCCCATACTAAATAGAGGTTCTTCTCACAATCATCAAGCCAAATTCTTGTCAAGCACACATACAACAGCTTTGCATACAACTAAGCCAAATCAGGGACAATATGCAACAAACTCAGAACTTATGTCAAGGCCGAAGCCCTTTTTCTTTTATTTCTGCACACTTGGGGTTACACAAACTCACCTGGTACTGGTTACTCGCGCCATTACCTGGTCAGGCATATTTATAGCCTTACAAAAGCTATATACAAATAACTGTCAAGCAGTTATGCATCTACTTTACACTGGGCAGTTGGCATAACCGTCCAACCTTATCCCTTATCTTTCCTAAGCCTTAGGGGCAGTCCTATGCTATAAGAAAACTATAAAGCAACGTCCAAAACCGTGTAAACGTCAATCAAATTGCTAGGCCATGCGCTGGACGCGTGTCATGGCTTGCTGGGCCAATGATGCATCTTCAGCCTATATGCATACTTTTTAGCCGGTCATCCCCGTGATGACTTGAGTGTGCATATGCAAGTCCCCTAACTCGCATATTTGTGTGCGCCATGCACTCTGGCCTAGGCCAAACTCTCTTTGGCATATGCCAATGTCGCATATTAACTATGCTATTTGGATGGAGGGTAATACTAGGCCAAAGCGCATATGGGATGGCGCTGGCCATCCCTAGGCCACTAAGCCAAAGTGCATATGGGATGGCGCTGGCCATCTCTAGGCCACTAGGCCAAAAGCGCGTATGGGATGGCGTTGGCCATCTCTAGGCCACTAGGCCAAAACACGACTGAGATGGCTCTGGCCATCCCCTAGGCCACTAGGCCAGAGTATGCTGGGATGGCGCTGGCCATCCCCAAGGCCACTAGGCCAAATTATGGTGGGATGGCGCTGGCCATCCCTAGGCCACTAGGCCAAAAGCAGTATGGGATGGCGCTAATCATCCCTAGGCCGCTAGGCCGAAGTACGCTGGGATGGCGCTGGCCATCCCCTAGGCCAGTAGACCAAATCTATCTTGGATGGCACTGGTCATCTCCTTAGGCAACTAGGCCAAACCATCTTGGATGGCGCTGGCCATCCCGTAGGCCATTAGGCCAACTCTATCATGGATGGCACTGGCCATCCCCTTAGGCCATAGCCAAACCATCTTGGATGGCGCTGGCCATCCCCTAGGCCACTAAGCCAACTCTATCTAGGATGGCACTGGCCATCCCCTTAGGCCCTAAGCCAAATCATCTTAGATGGAGCTGACCATTTCCCTAGGCCACTAGGCCAACTCTGTCTTGGATGGCACTGACCATCCCTCCTTGGCCACTAGGCCAAATGAACCTTGGATGGCGCTGGTCATCCCCTTAGGCCACTTGGCCAAACCTAAGTCACAATGACAATCTGTGACATCCCTGACTACTTGGTCAAAACCTGATTTTGGACTATGTCATGACCTGGCCACTTGGTCAGATTCAACTTACAGGCAGCTTCAGCCTATGGCATGCTTTGGCCATCTATAGCCAAACCTGTTCTCGTGATTTATTCTACTTACCTTCCATGTTAACACAACAGAAGTAATATCATGACAATACTACTTTACCCAAACACATGTTTGAGATATTTTCCTAAGTATCCATATTCTCCAACACAAAAGTCATCTCATACTCTTATTGCTAAAGACCCAAAGTCCAGCGATGGCAAGGTCAATGAAATCAATATGAACTTACTCGAACGACGAGTCATACATATCATTCAACAGAGATGTCAAAACGTGTCACAAATGGGGGGAGTTACATTAGGGTTTTGGTCTGGCAGTCTACGGCAGTTGTGGTGTGACACCCACTTAGAAAAAGGTTATACTCGCGGGAAATACTGGGGTAATGGGAAGCGGGCATGATTGGCGGTTAAGCTATCTCTAAGAGAGTAACTCCATCATTCCACTATCTCCACTTTACCATTTCCTCCACGATTAACAAGAGACCAGTGTATTGCTGAACGTATAAATAGATGACTTCATCTGTTTCCAAGGGACACCTCATCATAACCTATCTCATTTCAGTTAATCTCGATTCATCTTTCATTTTCAAGATAAACCTGAGATTCAGAGTCAATTGAGAAATCCTTGTGAAAGCAGAAGGAAAACCAAGTTGTCCTCGACAACCATCATCTTCCTAAGTTATTCAGAAACCATACACATTACCATTTTTCAACCAGAAATACCTGATCTTACTCTTTCTCTGCTTCCCTCCCTAAGACCAACCTTATCTCCTCATATGTGACCAAAGCAAGTATGGAACGACCATTGTCTTAGTTTAGGCTAGATTTGTTCGACTTTGATCTCTCGAACTTAAAAGTACTCTTTTGCAGTACATTATTTTCCAGGGTAAAACACCCGGTCACCATTAATGTGTATTTCTCTCCTTAGGTTTAAGTGCAATTTTTGTTAGCTTTCGTAACTTGTTTCCTAGGATCCCTGACTCCTTGTTTAGGGGTTCATTAATGCGTTGGAGGTTGTAGTTCAGTTCAGTTCAGTTGAAGTTCTGTGAACTGTGTTCACCTTCTACTGTTTTAATTTCAAGTCGGTCTCATCTAGATTAGGTGTGTCTTTTCTAGATGGTTGTTGTCTCAATTGAATTAGTTTCTTGTAAGCGTGTTTAGTCTGTTCTTATTTCGAAAAATCAAACAAAAAAGAAAATGAATTTTCCTCAAGGGTTTTGTTCGTCGTCATTTAAACAACCGGTGAAGGAGGTTCAAACAATTAAGGATGCTGATTATCACAAGGATTTGAGTGAAGCTCCTGGGGTTTCTTGGCTTGTTGGCAGAGAGAAAGCAATACATCATGAACAACATGAGAGTTTTTTCATCAATTCGTTTAATCGGGCATCTTATCTCGTTGCAACTAAAAGAAATTTCGTTCTGCAACTTCCCTTGAAGCATCAACATGACTGTATTTCTCTTGTCAATGAGTTTAATCTTGATTTTACAAATATTCAGGGAGAGATTCATTCTGTGTTTGGGGGTTTTACTTCTGAAATTTCACAGTCGCCAACAGCAGAAAGGGGATCTGAGGAAGTTTCATGGGAGTTTACAGATTCGTCTGTACTACTCAATATAAATCAGAAGTCCATCCTTTTGCAGAAGTTTTCAAATCATCTTGGTCTCATATACTTGATACTGGCGACAATTTAGTGTTTTTGAAAGAACGGGAAGAAGATCAGGTTGATTTTACTGGGTCATATTTTTGAAAGAGGGGAAGGAAAGTTTTTCTTTCCGTGTTTTTGTTCCACCGGGTTATATGGAGTTGACCAGGTTCCAAATCGGGACAAATCGACTTGAGATGCATATACACGTATGAGTATGTGGACTCTTTTTAGGGGGGGAATAAAGGCGCGTGCAGGTTTTATTATGTTTTTTTCATGAGAAGAATTGGGTAAGACGCGTGTTAAGTGGTGGTCCCATTTTTGGGATAAAATAAAAGATGGAAAAGACGCGTGTAAGATTCTTGGGTCAGAGGATTGTTAGGGTATCGGATTAGAGGTTAGTAGGTTTTATGGAGATCCGTTTACACACTGCCATGAGTATCCAAAGGAGTATACGTGGGGATACATATGGCCACATGACAGTAGGGACGTGGAGAATCTGACAGGTAGGTTTTTCCCTCGAATAGTTGGGATCCATTGGTATTCTTTTATGTTTAATCCAGGAAAAATGAAGACCAAGCATACAAACTAGAGCAACTGTAACATTTGGTTTAGTATTGGACCTGCGATTACTTCTCATGCGTGGGATAAGAGGAGGGATGAAAAAGATAAACAACTAGTTCAGTTACTTCTTATCACCGTTGTTTTGCAAGACTTCGTTCTACGTTATGTTGTCTTTGGTGTCCTTTGCTTTCAGTTGCAGGGTCAGGTTGTTTATATGTGTGCCCTCTTTGTTAGTGTCTCGGTTAGGGGTAGTTTCTTGCTGTTGGATGGTACTTTGCTCACACAATTCAGCTTACATTGTATTGAGCTTTCTTCTCAACAAATCAGGCCATTCTTTTGGATGACCATGGCGCATGAAGGCTATGACTTTAATGTCACCTTCCATATTGTGCTAAGGGTATGCAGTCTTGTGTTATATCTCTTTTGTGGTGGTGGGAGTCCTCGAGTTGGATCCTACAGTCAGGCTGAGAGCCTCTTTTGTAACTGGCTTTACAACTCTATAAATATTTGATGGCTATGTCCTCTCTTTCAAAAAAAATCTCCAAAGTCCAAACATTGTGATATGTCTATCAATTACACTAGCCGACAGTAGAGGATGATCAACAGAAAAAAAAAAAACTTTATACACCACAAGCACGAGCAATAGTCTTGTATATAAGTAATCATTTTTTATTTTTTTTTAAAGGTTACAACCAACCAACAAAAAAAAGAAAAAACTACAAAAGACGAGAATCCACACCAAAAAGGTGGGTAATACAAGAAGGAGTAGAGCTAATCCATGTATTGGAAACATGGTTGGACACAACATAAGCTGCAAGGGTATGGGCCATTACATTGACATCTTTCCTTATAAAATTAAATTCCACAGACTGGAAGTTGGGGTTGTAGTCTTTGATCTTCTGAATCTGATCCCTGATTTTCCAGGGGGGTCTCATAATGGTTGTATCTAAGAGCATTAATAACAGTCCGAGAATCCCCTTCAATGATAATATCTCTAAGCCCATTATTCAGAGCCAGTTCCACTCCCATAAGGGCACCATTAGCTTCAGCCTCAATAGGTGTGTTGTAGTTAAAATATTTTGTCTGACTGCAGAGATGAGAAGCATGACTATTTCTAATAACAGTAATAGCAGCAAAACCTTTTAAACCAGCAGCTCCATCAAAGTTAACTTTAACAACATTACTGGGAGGAGGTTGCCATGTTCTTATCTCTTCATCAATGATGTCTTGTTCAGCATGATAGGATTTAATACCAGTATCAACAACATCCATGCTATAACAATAAAGGGCTTCTCTTAAGACTGACTGGATATTCACCCTTCCCTTATCAAAGACAATATTGTTTCTCATTTTCCAAATGGCCCAAAAAATACAGCACCCCATTTTCAGTTTAACAAAATCATATTTTTCATCTTGCCACCCTTTGATATGGTCATGAATGTTAAGATTAGGAGCTTCAGCAGTTCTAATATTTATGTGTGAGGCAAAAAGAATGGCTTAAGTTACCTGACAGTGAAGGAAGAGGTGTTCATCAGTTTCCACTTCTTTGAAGCAGAGTCTGCAATCAGAATTTGCTGCTTTGTTGTGCTTAGCCACTCTGCAACCAACTGCCAACATGTGATTTAGTAATCTCCAGGTGAACATTTGGACATTAGGAGACAGAATCTTCACTCTCCAGAATTTTTTCCAAGGAAAAAAAAGATTGTTGGCATAAGAGGTGGAAAGCAAATTATTCTGAAGAGTTTTGATGAAAGATTTAGCTGAGAATTTTCCTTTAGGGTGGTGTGTCCATAACAGAGAATCCTTGCTATTGGCTTCAATTTCCCTTGGGATATGGATCTCCATAATTCTATTGGCCTCAAAAGGGTTAAAGAGCTGATTGATTTTCTCCACATCTCATCTTTTTGGATTCTTCAGCATGATATCCTCCATTTTGTAGTTGTTTAGATGAACCAGCTGCTGACTCTGGATGGTTTTATTATGTATATTTGGGATCTAAGGATCTTTCCACACATTTATCATTGATCTAACACCAATAGTCCAACAACATCCCCCTCTCAGATCTTCTCTGACAACCATCATACAGCCCATGAGGAAGATCAGTTTTTTTACTTTCTTCACCTCCCAAAAATTGTCATCTTTCAGGTATTAAGCTTTCATAAGATGAATCCACAGGGACTCTTCACCATTGAGAAAATTCCAGTTCAGTTTAGCAATCATTGCTCTATTCAAATGTTGTAAAGATCTGTCATGTACCTAGCATGACATGTACTGTAACTTCCTCTGGTTGGCGGGCTACCCCCTTTGAGTGCTGATAGTGAGACAGTGGATTTTCTATTTCTCCCTTATTTCCTGTAACCGTAGGATGGTTAGTTGGTCGAGCATAGATCTGTGCCACTTGTCGACC
>JAJJMA010025695.1:2804-13604 GCA_023529015.1 Papaver nudicaule
GCTCCAAATGATCAGATATAACTCAAACTTTAAATTCTTTAGCTTTGAGTCATTGAAAAATGCATCGAACTCCATTTCTGCATGCTTTGAATGCTATTGTAGAGCAAGATTCGATAGTTTCTTTTCAATACGGAGCTACCGATTATCTCACCTAACCCATCTCTGTCACGGATTTTAGAAACATTCAATAGCTAAGAAACATACGAGCTACCGATTATAACCAGTTGTCCTGAATCAAAAAATTTGCCACTGTAATTTTATTCAATTATTCATACTCGGCGGCTACTTTTGTGATTGCTACCGGTTATGATTTATGAACAAATTTTGGCTCAGAAACTTGTTCATCTTTTGAACATGATCGGGGGACTAGTGCAGTCTAAAGGGGCTATTGTAACTTCATCAGTTGATGGTTATTCCTCAGTCAGGTTTTTTTTCCGACTCATCTAAAAAATTTGACTGTTTGGATTGTAATGAGTTCAGTTGCTTATCTAGCTAGTTATTTGTCTTGGGGTTAATTTTTTTGAGTAGTCTCAGTTTTGTCTTATGAGGTACGTCTTCGTATTTTTTTGGCTAGTAAAATTAAAATGATATTTGACCGATTTCTATTTTCTCACTTACATTTGTCGTACATCCAGGCTGCTAAACTGGTGCGTTGAATACTGTCGGTTAGTTGATGCTGAAGAGAAAACATTAAATCCAGATAGCCATAAGCTTTCTTATTCAGGATGCCAGGTAAATTGTGTGTTTGTCCGACTCAAGGCTCCGCGCTTCTAGTATAAGTGATACATTATCTGAGCTATCCATGCACAACCTTTTTGAGAAGGATTTTGAACAAACTTTTAAATACTTCTCCTGAATCATATCATTGGAGACTCATTTTAGAAAAAGTGTAAATATCCCATGAAGCCATTAAAATAGGAAGCCCAATTGTGTCCATTGGAGATGCTCTTTTGATTTTGATCACTTATCCATGTAATATATTATATATGTCACTGCAACAGAAACCCCTTATTAATTGGACGACAGAAGAGAGTCCTCTATGTATTCACTCAGGGTCGTCTTAGAGTTTTAGGATGCTCTAGGCGAACCCAAAATATCGGGCTTTTTTTATAAAAACGATAACTTAGATGCGCTAGGCGGCCGAAGGTCGCCGAAATTTTTTCAACTATTTTAGTTAGACTTTAGGTTATAAACTTATAATTACGCATGAAGTACCCTTGAATTTGCACAATTTGGCATGAAATTCCCTCATAATTGCCATATTTGGCATGAAATACCCTTATCAAGGGCTACTAATTCTCAAAACTAAAGATTTAGTTTCAAATATAAGTGTCACAAAATCTGTAACATGAATAACTGTAACAAAAAGGTCTTGCAACACTTAAAATTATGACAAATTAACTACGAAATGTCGAAATGAAAAAAAAAAAGTATTTTGGGCCCCCAACAATTTGCGACTCTAGACCTAGGCCTAGATCGCCTAGCCTTTAAGATGACCCTGTATTCACTATGGGGCTAAAATATAGTTTGTTGTAACGCTTTTTTTTAAGATTTTCAACGGCTCAATTAAATGAGAAATTGTTGTTGATTTGATAAATAAAGAGTGATAATCTCCAACTTTAGTTACATAGCATCAAGTTCGTCAAAATTCCAATAGGTTGGCCGTTTTTCGCGCCGCATCAAGTTCGTTAAAATTCCAATAGGTGGGTCGTTTTTCGTGCCGGAAAATGGCCAAAAAAGCGTTGTGTAAAGTATTTGGTGACACTTTTTCAAATTTGAACAAATTGAATGGGATTTGTTCATTATTTTTCAAAATTGATTTCAAAATTGAAGATAATAGGTTTCCGATTATTGTTAGACCTCATCAACTCGATAAATTAACGTCATTTGCGTCTCCAATTGAGATGAAATAAAAAAAAAAATGAATTAGGAACAGTTAATGCGTTACAGATCTAAGTTTTTCTTCGGTCAACCCCACCGTGAGTTTGTGAGCGGTTATGTAGTGCATATTATAACTTTATTTAGATAACTTTATTTAGATGTTTAATAACATCAAGCACAAACATGTAGCTTCCTGCAACAGGATGACTTATCATACATATATATTCATCTAGGTAAGATCAATCTTGTTGATCTACTTCAGCAAATTGGTATCCAATTCCTTGGTTAAATCTTCCAAAAATTTCGTAAAGGATGTTGGATCAGGGACACCTTCACCCGCTTTCTCATAATATATAGACCACTTCACAGAGCAGTTATAGTTCCCATCCCCCTGCACTGGAGTGATTGTAAGTGTGTAACCAATACTTGTGTAATCATTTGTGAGATCTCCCTCAAAAATCTTGGTAGTTATTGACATGTTTTTATGGTCTACCGCAGTTACCTTTTCTTTGCCATCAATGCAGAAGGTTTATCTCCTGTAATCATGAAAAAATCTGGCTAAGAATTAGCAATTACGTACTGAACTATAGAAAAACAATTGGATGCCGGATAGTTACAGAATTCACGTACCCTGTACATACTCAGAAACAAGTACAGTTCCCACGCAAACTTCACCGTCTCCAGGGAAAACTTGGACACTGTGGATCAATTCAGGAACATATTGGAGAAGCGTGTGTACATCACGAATCAAAATAATGTACAACTTCTCTACAGAGCACTTGGCTTTATAAACAACCTCAAGGTTGTGAATTAGAGCCATATTATGTTTTAAATTAAATCTCAAGGTAATGCCGCTCAGTGAAGGAATAATGAAGTTGCTGGTCTGGTTTATATAGCCCAAAATTATTTGATCACGTTTTATTTTTATTTTCCAATTCGGTTTTTTTTTTATTATTATTTTTTTTTTGACAATAGCAATTATCCAAAGAACACAATCGGACACTGATTAGATGTTTCAACCGAGGTTTGTTCTTTTGTTTATAGTTAACATGTTGCGTGCACTCCTTAGAACCACAAAGTGCTGTACTAACTCGTTTTTCGAAAATGCTTCCCACCCCCGCTTCTCTCCACTAAAATCTCTCCCCCATCAACGTGTCAATGCATAACTGGACCAAAACTAAACATGGGACCCCCCTGCTGCTCCATTTATGGGGTGAGGGAGAGATTTAGCCAGTTAGATTACCTAGCAGGTTCGCTCATTTTTGGTAGAAAAGAAAAGTGGTGGATGAGCTGATCATCTTTAGACTTTTAGCTTTTCTTCTGGATTGAAAAGGCAATATCAATATGAATTCCAACAGGAAATAATGATCACACCATATGAACTATGAAGGTATTCAAAACGTTATTGATCTTGTTTGCAGTGAAATACATTTCACTTGTAATTAAGGCGATTTCAGATTTTTTTCTAGTCCCTTGGAGATTGGCTACTCATTCACTAGTGGAAATGGACTTTTTTTCGACCCTTAGTAATGACCCTTACTAGTGGTTGCAAGTCGTAGTGCCCCAAATGGGGGTCGTAACACAGAAAAAAAAATCACAAAAAATCAACAACCCCAAATAGGAGATGAATCCTTGAAATTGGAATTTACATATTAGCCCTTTAGGATACAACCCGAACTGCGACCCAACCCTATGGTTTTAGTTATGTTTACACCCACGTGTATCTTACCCTAACCTATAACTCCCCCCACATTCACCCATCCACCTTATCTCTATCTTTTCCACTTTCATCGAGCAGCACAGCAGCAGACCACCATTATTTTTCTTCGTTACTTCTCCTTCACAAAAATCTAACATATGTATCAGAACCATTATTGTTCTTCCAGATCCAAAACCTTCATCTCAAAATCTAACATATGTATCAGACAAATTCGAAAGCAAACCCTAGATCGAGTTATTTTTCTTCTGAAATCGGTATCAAACCCTCGTCATATATTCGATTTAGATGAAGACTCCAAGAATGAGATCGATATCATCAGGTATAAACCCTATTTGTGTTACTTATTTTCCATGTTTGCTTGATTTTTTACATTGTTTGAATTAGGGCGTAATTATTGTTAAAACTAGGGCACATTACAGTATTCAAATTCAAATTGCTTTCCTAGAATATAAATCTTCCAAAGTTAACAGTTACTGATCAACTTCATGTAACTACTTCTTGGTTAATTTATGTTCATGTTAGGGCAAACATTTGTTGCTTGGTCAATTTCGGCAGCTTGGTTCATAAACAATTGTGTATCCTTGGTTGTTCCACTGTTAGAACTTACAATTGTGGATTGTCAAATTTCTGTAAGATTATGTAAGGTTAACTGTATTTGAGAAATTTGAAGACATGGGTTTGCTTTTGACTCTAATATTATGAACATCTGATGTGCAGATTGTTGATTCAATCGTAGTTCTATTTCAGGTTGATTTCACTGGTGAGGCGAGCTTGATGAGCGCCAGGTAACTTCATGTTTTCTGTGTTATCTTGCTCTGAATACATCAGTTTCATGGCATGTTTTTTTGACTTAATTCTTAGTTTGATGGCCCTGCAGCAAAAACTTGCACGTCTGACCAAAATAGCTGAGGAGTTCAGTGTTGCAGTCTACATGACCATCCAAGGTAATTAAAACAACACAACCCTTGCCCAAGTTAACTTCACCCATCTTTACATACTCATATTGAGTCTAATTGAATTGCAGATCCATATCCACGAAAGGTTGAGTTTCAACAGATGATTTCAACCAGACACAGAGACATTCTTTGATTTTGAAAAACATGAAACTTCCTTTTCTAAATGGACACGAGCAATGACTTGAGCTGCCAAGGTATATATTATTTACAAACAACTAGAACCCACAATGGGTTTGGGGACTCACTTGATAGTTGTAAAGACATGAGGATTTTGAGCAAAATTTAGATAACTCTTTGAATTATGTGACGATAAATAATCTCTTCAAAATTCAATTATAAAATGATCTGCTTTTTTTTTTTTTTCTTATGAACATTTGGTAATTGATCATTGTTGTTTGCAGGGTCAATGTAAAGCTATTGGTGTGTTTGATTTTGATTCTGATATTTGCTGAAGCACTTGCCCTGTATGGTCTCATTGTTGGTATTATTCTCTCATCGCGAGCTGGTCAATCTTGAGCATATTAGAAAATTGCTAGCGAGAGCTTGTGATTCTGTGTTATAGTTTTCCTTCCAATAGAATCAGTGACTTGAATTGAAGCCTGCATTGTGCTATGATATTAACATACACTAGTGGAAAATAGGCTGAATAGAACATACACTAGTTTTTGTGGAAGAACACTTTTGGATCGAACCCAATACAGTTCAACTTAAAACTGATCTAAAATAAGTGAAAAGTTGAAGCCTATAAAAAAACTGTTCTAATGTGACTAGGATGTCCTATTACAATTGTGTCATTCGAGAAAGTAACGTGAAGCTTTCCACGCGTATAAACTTATCAATATTTATATCAATACACTCTCTCACCCACTCTGCAGTCTCTCTCTCTCCCTCTGTACCTGTTTCTTCTTCCTCTTCTTCTCCACAAAGACCAAAAGCTTCAAAATCGTCCAAATGAAACCTAGGTTTCTGTTACTATCGATCTGCTCTATCTTCTCGATGAAAACTATCCATCAAAATCAAAACAAAAACCTAACCCTGACTAAAACGAACCATTTTTAAGATCTAAACTCAGTAGATCTCGTTTCTCTCAGATGCTTTTTGTGTGAAACCCAAACTCTCGATCTATATATACTCTCATATCCCTTACTGCTTGTTAATCTAAAACCTGAATCTCATCCTTCTTTCAGAAACTCTCATCTCCTTCATCCCTAAATTGCATGTCGCTATGGATTCATGTTAAAGGTAAAATTTAAACGATGATGATGTTTTTAGAGTTGAACTTTAGATTAGAATTTTAATTTTTAGTTTTTGCAGTATTTCCTGGAGATTTGTTTTTTCGTTTCCTGGTAATATTTTTTTTCGATTTAATTCACTAATTCACTACTTCTGGAATGAGAATAAGGGTTGTTAGATCTTTGTTTGTGTCTTTTTAATGATCAATTTCACTGTGAGCTTACTAAGATCATTGTTGTGTTATCTTACTTTTAAAATTTATTTTTGATGATGTTTTCAATTATTAACTAAAAAAATTAATGATCCAAGAGAGGAAGATTTGATTAACGTAGTAATGGCAAAAGGGATGTTTGTTATCAGTCTTGTACCTGTAGTGTCTTTTATTTTATTTTTGATTCTGGCCATGGTTTTTTACTTTTTTTTTTTCATTCATTTTTAGGTGTTTTCTCAAAATCTCTAATAATATGTTAGATCTTAAGATCTTCTTTAATTCAGTCGATCTAGCTATTCATATTCTTGTTAGGGTCATCAGTTTTCTAGTTTTAATTACGTTCTGTTTTGGTTTTGAGGTTACATTGAGAATAAGTATAATGCTTTTTTGTATCGATTCGTAGTGTTTGACGTCCTATGTTCTTCGTATGCATTTTTAGATTTATACTGTAGAATTATTGCGGCAATTGATCGAATCAGACATTTTGATTACTTGCATTTTGAATATGTTGTGCAGTTAGGGAGAAAGCCGGATCGGCCGGATAGGTTTAAAAAGATAAGGAGAGGGAAACAAGAAGCAGACCATAAGAATGATAACTCTCCTAACTCGAGTTCTCCAGGGTTTAATGAAAATGCTAAACAGATAGATCCCCAGATGAAGGTAAATTAAACTCTCGGTGGTTCTTAAATAAGGCTATCTGAATTGTGAAATGTTGTGATTGTTGGACTGTTATTTGTTGCGTTTAGGTTTATGATTTTGAGTTATGATACGAATGCTTGCAGGAAACAGGAAAAGGGCCACCTTCTGCAGAAGAAGAGGACCTAAAGAAGAGCGTGCTTAAGATTCCCCCAACATCAGTAATAAGACAACTCGCAGTAGCTGTTGAGTAAGTTCCCAGTCTTCTTACGTAGTTTATATTCTTATGTCAGTGTGATTCTTCGTAGAACTTGTCAATTAATTGAAGAAGTGAGCATTGTTTTGTAATTGATTATCTAAGCCAAAATCTGAAAAGGTTGGATTGTTACAAATTGCTAAGAATTATGTGTACCTTCAGTTGAGAAGACTAGGTCTGAAGAACAACCAATACCCCAAGTTGACCGCATCTCTTATTACAGAAGACCTTATCAAAGAAACAGAGGAGCTTGTTCTGCGAACCGGGAGGTTAGTATCTATAATGACGTATATGATTATTCTAGGACCTCCATAATGACGGAGGAGTGATATCTTTGGAACTTTACTTGGATGCTAATCTGGTCTCATATGTTACTGCCACCATCACTTTACTTCCTATTTTTTCTTGTTTAAGATATGCAAAGTATTTATATATTTCATTCTCTGTTACTCAATTCCATTATTTCCATTGAGTTGTCTTAGAGTTTCGAATATGGATGATCTTTAACCGTTCACTGCTTTATGTGTTTTAGTGTTGGTGCATGGTGTTTCTATGTGTACAGGATGTTCGACTTCTTCAGAATGTTGTCTTTATTTTTTACGGGAGTGGGTTTCTATGTGTGCACCATGGTATGAAATTCTTCTCACATATTTTGATTCCTCACCTTGCAAAGTTAAGAGTCTTTTTTGATAGTGTGCTTACCCAGTAATAGATGGATTCTTTAACGAAATATTGGAATAAAGCTGATGACTGTTCTTACTTTATACATTTTTTAAACGTGATGACCTTGTAAGTCTACGGACTTGCTGCTATCTTTTATATGAAATGTCCAAGTACCCTGTCTGCTTTTAAAATTCTCAGTCTAATGTTACGCTGCATACAAATTTTCAGGCTTAATCAGGCATTTTCTTTCCACCAGTGAAAAAGAAGGGAAAGACCAGTATATCTCTCGGGTAAGCTAAGGCGGAAAACCACAGTTGGGCGATATTTATAGTACCATGTACGAGAGTTTAAGAAAGCTCTGAGAGACTATTTGTATTTTGTTTATCGTTTAAGAACTTGGTTTGCAGCTATTGTAAGAATGCTTAGTTGGAACTTATAATGGTGTGATTCACTACCAGTGTAGAGTTTGTTTGGTGATACTGCACGTAAGTGTAAGTTATGTCAGCTGTACATTGGATTTCAGTGTGATGTACAACTAATTCAAATTTATTTGGATAAGTGATGGTTTGAATTTATGAAATCAGGTTCTCTTTTCAAGTTTAAATGTGCATTTCATATTATGTTCAGTCAGGTGGTGATTAAGCCAAGTCAGAATGGTACCATTGGGGTTCAGCTCAACCAGATTAGCTGAAATGGTACCTATTTTATATTATAAAAAAATCAATTAAAGGACTGTCTCTGGTAGTCCTTCCTAAGTACGCTGAATAACAGTACTTTATGTAGAACAACTCTATTTCCGTTCTATAAAAGAAGGACGAAAAATATAGGACTGAATTAATTACTAATAAAAACTGTTCTATATTCGAAAATAGAACAGTTAATGTGAAGTTCTATTCTGCCCATTTTCCACTAGTGATATTCAAAATCATGTGCTTCAGAGCATGATATACAACTATGAAACACTAAGTTAAACAATTTATAGTTTGTTATTATTCTTGTATTTTGTGTATGCCATTATAGAGATTCCAATGGGACTCAGTGATTAACCCTTTCGTTGTAAATACATGAGGATTGCAAGTAAAATTTGGATTACTCTCTGAATCTGGAATTTATTAGGGATTTTGATTTGTTTGTGCTTGTCAATGCAGCTTTTATGCTAGGAATCAAAATTGGCCAATCTGATCAGTCTTCGCGATTTCAGTAATGTGAAGGATCTTACCAAGATAAAATTGATTACTGAATTCAGTTAAATTTACTTATTGAGTGATGCCATCTGTATGGTCTATAACAAATGCTTTAGGAAATTATTTTGAATAACAATGAGATTTGATTATACTACTGAGTAATAGTAACATTGATGTTGATTATGTATGTTTTCGTTCCTGTTCCTCTTGATTTTACGTTGTGAATACCAACATGCCATGTATTATAAAGTACTTGTTCCCAAGTCTATTGCAACATTACGTGGGTATGATGTTGGAAGGCCAGTCTTTTTTTCTTAGATTATTTTCAGAAGCATGTAATTCATGTATCTTTGAGTTGATGAAAGAAGCATCAGAGATTGCTGGTTGTTTCAGCTCAAGGGTGAGACGTCTACTCCATTTCTTTTACTTATTCTTAAGATTTGTGGAATGCTATATCTTTGCATCATTCATGTTTTAACACTTCTACTAATTTTTTTTTGTAGGTACACTCCTCTGTAAATGACGGAAACTTCAGATTCAAGTTGAGGGCTGAGCACATTGACCATGTAATATCTATTTGAAAACTATGATTTATTTTCAACCTCATTATCTTAAGTATTGTCACTGATCTCAAATGGTTTTGGTTTTTCTCTTTTGCAGGTTATTAGGTTGACTGACTTTGGCGTTCAAGGAGCTGATGTCAAGAACATCTTCTATTTGAAAGAGTTTGATGATGCAGACAAACTATATGAAGTTACCAAGTCAAAGATGAACTGCAAAGCTGTAATTGTCAGAGGAGGATGCATTGGTCTTGAGCTTTCAGCGGTGTTGAGAAATGACATGGATGTTACTATGGTTTACCCCGAGCCATGGTGCAGTAAGTCCCAACTCATTAATATGGCTCACTTGCTTTTCTTCAGTGCCCAATGAAGTTAACACAAAAGAAAAATAAAACTTGAGAAATTCCATGGAGTTAGTTTGGTTGCTTCCCTGTCCTTCATAAACATATATGCTCTTATGTTTATATGTAATTTTTACTTGTTGGTATTTTTCTGTTTATATGGAATTCTGACTTATTGGTCTTTTGAATACAATGAAATCTTTTTATTAGAGTGGTCATTTAAATTTGTGAATCCTTTTTCATTACGTTGTAATTAAAATTAAATTTCAGGTTGGATCAGATGGCAAATTTGATTCCATTTTTTTAATTTTAAAACCCACGTAAACAACCCTTTGAGACAGCCCTTGTCATTAATTGTATAATGACCCTCGATGGGGGTCGTTTAATGGCGTCACATGATGAGGGGTCGTTTAAAAATAATGCGCTTTATTTACAACGCTTGCCATGACCCCTAAATAGGGGTCGTATTACGCTGTTAATCGACATGCCCTGACGGTCGTTTAAGGGGCGATTTCCACTAGTGATTGGGCTAATTGTATGGATTTTTTATCGACAATTCAGTTCAGATATTCACACATAGAAGGTAACGTTGTGGTTGATCTTTTGGCCAAATGGGGTGCTTCAACCGGCTCATGATGGTGGGAGGCGCCGCCTAAGTTTATTTGGTCAGCTTTAAGCACTGACAGATTGAGTCTGTCTGGTTATCGTCTTAGATAATTTGTCTTTTGATTTCGCTTTCTTTATTTTTCTTTTTAAGGTTAGGCCTAGTCCCCCTCATTCTTTCTCTTTGCCTTTTATAAATTTCTCCT
The DNA here is from genome assembly GCA_023529015.1 of Papaver nudicaule. Classification (NCBI taxonomy): domain Eukaryota; kingdom Viridiplantae; phylum Streptophyta; class Magnoliopsida; order Ranunculales; family Papaveraceae; genus Papaver; species Papaver nudicaule. Next base: position 13,255 of record JAJJMA010025695.1, read on the forward strand.
TGCGAGCTTGCCAGAAAAAACTTGTAAAATATGAGGATTGAATTAATGGTAACTGAGAGCAAAACCAAAGGCAACATGATTTTTTCTAAACACTTTTTTCACGAGTATGTGCTGACAAGGTATACTTTCAGCGAACAAAAAAAAAAAAAAAAACCTAGCCCCCTTCAGTCTCTTGCTCAGATCCATTCATTTGGATCTGAGTAAAGACTTTTTTTTCTCTGGTTTCGGTGTGGTCTTTTTCTTGATTACGTTTACTATTTTCGCTTTTGTGCGAATCCCTCCTTCCCTTTCTGTGGGATTATGTGTTGGGAATATATGTTTTAAAATCATTTATTAATTTCCCACTAAAT
>JAJJMA010025705.1:0-12338 GCA_023529015.1 Papaver nudicaule
CTGCACTCAGAGTCCAGCTTGAAGGTGTAGGACATGAGTTTTTTTTTCTCTTCTTTTGTGGGTCTCCAAGACTGTTCTGGCTCCTCCGTGTGACATATGAAGAACCATCGAAGTAAATATCCCAAGGTTGGTCTTCGCACGCCTCTACAACTCCTTTGGGTACCTCTTCATTGCCTGGGAATGCGGCCAAGAGCTTTTCAAGGCCGTAATGCTATCAATTTTTTACACCTCTCTTTTGTGGTCAATAAATTAACAATAATACAAGAGGCAAGGGCGACCGGGGAGAGCCAATGATGAGAAGCATTGGGGGACAATGCCCTCGACCGACTTATTCTCATACAAGATGGACGGCTGTGATGAGTATGTTTATTTAGTTGGGCTTGTGTGTAAAAAGCTAAAATCCTTGTTATTAGACCTAAACCTTGGCGGTCGTCATCTCCTTTTGTTCCTCTTCTCTCTCAAAGGTAAGGGGATTTCTCCTCGATATGCTCAGTATCTTCTTTTTCAACTTCAATTAGGGTTTTCAATTGAAATTATTTTCTTCTGTTAACAATGGGAGATTTTGAACGAGATAAGATTCGAAACATCTGTATTCTTGCTCATGTTGATCATGGTAAAACTACTTTAGCTGACCATCTAATTGCTGGTTCAATCGGTGGATTACTCCATCCAAAACAAGCTGGTAGATTAAGATTTATGGATTATTTAGATGAAGAACAAAGAAGAGCAATTACAATGAAAAGTTCTTCAATTGCTTTACAATACAAAGACCATTCAATTAACCTAATAGATTCACCAGGACATATGGATTTCTGTAGTGAAGTTTCTACTGCTGCTAGGTTAAGTGATGGTGCTTTAGTATTAGTTGATGCTGTTGAAGGTGTTCATATACAGACGCATGCCGTTTTACGGCAAGCGTGGATTGAGAAGCTTACGCCGTGTTTGGTTTTGAATAAGATTGATAGATTGATTACGGAATTGAAGATGACTCCGATGGAAGCGTATACGAGACTGCAGAGGATTGTGCATGAAGTTAATGGGATTATGAGTGCGTATCAGTCGGAGAAGTATTTGTCGGATGTTGATTCGTTGATTGCGGGGACGGTGAGTGAGATGGGTGATGAGAGTTTTGAGTTTATGGAGGATGATGAGGAAGATACTTTTCAACCTCAGAAGGGAAATGTTGCTTTTGTTTGTGCATTAGATGGTTGGGGTTTCTGTATTAAAGAGTTTGCTGAATTCTACGCGTCTAAGCTTGGGGCTAGTGCAGGTGCTTTGCAGAAGGCGTTATGGGGGCCTCGTTATTTTAATCCGAAAACAAAGATGATAATGGGAAAGAAGGCACTTGGTTCAGGAAGTAAAGCAAAACCGATGTTCGTGCAGTTTGTGCTAGAGCCACTTTGGCAGGTTTATCAGGCTGCGTATGAACCTGATGGAGATAAAGCGGTTCTTGGAAAAGTTATTAAGACATTTCATTTGACTGTTCCTCCTCGTGAATTAGAGAATAAGGATAAGAAAATAGTGGCGCAGGCTATCATGAGTCGTTGGCTTCCTTTGTCTGAAGCGATCCTGTCAATGGTAGTTAGGTGTATGCCTGATCCTGTTGCAGCACAGGCTGTTCGAATTACAAGGTTGCTTCCGAAACGAGTGGTTCTGGATTCTGAAGCCAGGTCCGATGTGCTTGAGGAAGCAGAGAATGTAAAGAAATCTGTTCAGGCATGTGATGCAAGTGCTGAAGCACCATGTGTTGCTTTTGTGTCTAAGATGTTTGCTGTTCCTATGAAGATGCTTCCACATAAAGGTCCCAATGGTGAACCTGTCAACAATTACCCAGATGAAGGTGGAGTTGGTGAATCAGATGAGTGCTTCCTTGCGTTTGCAAGGATTTTTAGTGGGGTTCTTCATGCTGGGCAGAAGATTAATGTGCTTTCAGCTCTTTATGATCCATGCAAAGGGGAAGAAGCAATGCAAAAACATCTGCAGGAAGCTGAGATGCATTCCTTGTATCTCATGATGGGGCAGGGTTTGAAACCAGTGGCCTATGCCAGGGCAGGGAATGTTGTCGCTATACGAGGCCTTGGTCATCACATCTTAAAGAGTGCAACCCTTTCTACCACTAGAAACTGTTGGCCTTTTTCGAGTATGGTTTTCCAAGTTGCTCCTACTCTAAGAGTTGCTATTGAACCAACTATTCCTACGGATATGGCTGCACTTACAAGGGGTTTGCGGCTTCTGAACAGGGCAGATCCATTTGTAGAGGTTAGTGTTTCTGCCACAGGAGAACAAGTGCTTGCAGCTGCAGGAGAGGTTCATCTAGAGAGGTGCATAAAGGACTTGCAAGAGAGGTTTGCGAAGGTTAGTTTGAATGTCTCAAAACCCCTTGTATCCTATAAAGAGACCATTGAAGGGGATGGGTCCAGTTTCCTAGACAGTCTGAAGGTCTTGACTGGTGGCTTGGATTGTGTTGAAAAAACAACCCCCAATGGTCGATGTGTGGTTCGAGTGCAGGTTGTAAAGCTTCCTCCAGCATTGACGAAATTGCTCGATGAGAACTCTGATCTACTTGGAGAAATCCTAGAGGGCAGACCTGCGCAGAGAAACGACAAACTGTTGGCAACACGTCAACAAGAGAATTCTGTAGATGATAGTCCAATTGAAGCACTTAGAAAGCGGATAATGGATGCTATAGAGGGTGATATCGCCAGTGCAGGACTCGACAAGGATAAAACTGATAAATGTAGAAGTGTGTGGCTTCAGTTGCTGCGTAGAATCTGGGCACTTGGACCTAGGTATGTCGGTCCTAATATTCTTCTTGTTCCGCACGCCAAAGAAGAGAATGGCGACCATTCGGTTCTTATTCGAGGTTCTCCTCATGTATCTCAAAGGTTAGGATTTATGGACGAGAAGACTAGTGATGAAGATGTGGCTTTTGAAGAATCTATAGAATCAAGTAACTCATTGTTTATGGAAGCAGAGAGTCTCAAGAGCAGTGTGTTATCTGGGTTTCAGCTTGCTGCTGGAGCTGGACCACTGTGCGATGAACCTATGTGGGGCTTGGCGTTTATTGTTGAAGCTAATGTTCTTCCCTTGGAGAATCATTCCAGTGAATCTGATGTTTCTGCTCAACTAGCTGATCAATATGGCATCTTTACTGGGCAGATAATGACAGTCGTAAAGGAAGCATGTAGAACAGCTGTGCTTCAAAAGCAACCTCGACTTGTGGAAGCCATGTACTTCTGTGAATTGAACACCCCAACTGAACAATTGGGCTCCATGTATGGTGTTCTAAATAAGAGACGTGCTCGAGTTCTGAAGGAAGAGATGCAAGAAGGATCTTCTTTGTTCACAGTGCACGCATATGTGCCGGTTACTGAAAGCTTAGGGTTTGCACAGGAGCTTCGAGAAAAGACATCTGGAGCTGCAAGTGCTTTACTCGTACTTAGTCATTGGGAAGAGCTGCCTGAAGATCCTTTCTTTGTACCAAAAACAGAAGAAGAACTTGAAGAGTTTGGAGATGGTTCTAGCGTTCTGCATAACACAGCAAGGAAGCTCATTGATGCAGTAAGGAGGCGGAAAGGTCTTCCAGTGGAAGAAAAAGTAGTGCAGCATGCCACCAAGCAGAGGACACGTTCTCGTAAAGTATAAAATGGTTGTACTAGTGATGTACCACTTCTCACAGAACTGATAAGTTGTTATCTTGTTTTATCAGTTGATAGGAAATGAAAGGGGTTATACAACTATACATACATCTAACCTAGCCTGTAATTGGGTACTCTAGAAACACATAGTACAAGGCCCCAGAAGGTTGATTCCTCAGTTTTTGTTGGTTCAAATTTGTAGGGGAGAGATTTTCTTTTTGTTATGTATTACCTGAGTGTTGAAATTGGTTGAATTTGCATCTTTATATGATTATTAATGAAGGCAGGCATTCTTTTAGTCTTATGGTGTGGTTATTCTTTTCCTATTACACTCATGTAGTAGATTGCAACTAAAAACAGTCATGTGAGTCAGTGAGTGTGTCTGTGCTATTGGAGGGATTTTTTTCCTACTTGTTTTCTATTGCACGAGCATTGAACTTGACTCTTCTTTACTGCTGATTGTTAGAATATTATTCACTTGTACACACATCTTACTTCAAACTTTCCTACTCAGATTTATTACAATTTTGGATCATGCTGTGCCAAGGAAAATCCATGACAGCCTTAATTGCTTGGCTGAGAAAGGAAGTAGGATTCTTGCACTTGTGGTTCCAATATAAGGACCAATAAGAACATAGCAGAAGATCTACATAGATAGATATGTCTGGCCCAATAATGGCTTATAAAAGAGACATGAACCAATTAGTCTCAAACAACACCACCCTTGTTCAGCAGCTTCTCAATTTTTACTTTAACAAAACACATAAATGGCATCCATGGCTCTCTCATCCCCATCATTTGCAGGCACAACTGTAACTTTGAACTCGCAATCAAAGTTCCCAACCAATGTCAGATCCGGCAGCAATGGAATGATCACCATGAGGAAGTCATCAGCAAAGAAGCCTGCTGCTTCTTCAGGAAGTCCATGGTACGGTCCAGACCGTGTCAAGTATCTCGGACCCTTCTCTGGTGAGTCCCCATCATACCTAACCGGTGAATTCCCTGGTGACTACGGCTGGGATACTGCTGGATTATCCGCAGACCCAGAGACCTTTGCCAAGAACCGAGAACTGGAGGTGATTCATTCCAGGTGGGCCATGCTCGGCGCTTTGGGATGTGTTTTCCCTGAACTTCTCTCCAGAAATGGAGTTACATTTGGGGAAGCCGTCTGGTTCAAAGCAGGTTCTCAGATTTTTAGTGAAGGTGGACTTGACTACTTGGGAAACCCCAGCTTGGTTCATGCTCAGAGCATCTTAGCTATTTGGGCCACACAAGTTATCCTAATGGGAGCTGTTGAGGGATACAGAGTTTCCGGTGGTCCACTAGGTGAGATCGTCGACCCACTCTATCCTGGTGGTAGCTTCGATCCCTTAGGACTTGCAGAGGACCCAGAGGCATTCGCTGAGCTAAAGGTAAAGGAACTTAAGAATGGGAGACTTGCTATGTTCTCCATGTTCGGTTTCTTTGTTCAGGCTATTGTAACTGGAAAAGGTCCTCTAGAGAACCTTGCCGACCACCTTTCTGACCCAGTGAACAACAATGCTTGGTCATATGCCACCAACTTTGCTCCAGGAAAGTAAGCTAATATCATCTCACCCGCTTCGAAGGCAATGATGTTCGCTTTTCATCTCATTGTACATTCATTTAAGTTGTAATATTGGGTAGCGTATCTGTGTGAGCTTATATTGAAATTGTAATACACCAAGAATGATTCTATCATTTGGATCTGTTTTTGAGTAAAATTTACTTCTCCGCGAAACTGAAAGCTTCTTATTCTTCCGATAAAAAGAGGGGAATTTTGTTTCTTTTTTCTGAAGTATAAAAACAAATTCATATACCTTAGTAATGTAGATGACAATACAAATATGAAGCTTCCGCTGGCAGGATGCCACTGTCATTAGAAGTAAAAACATATGTGTGTCTAGCAGTGGAACCTTTTTAGTCATCCAAAATTACACAGCAGTAAGTAATAAACAGCGGTACTAGCTCAAGATGTTTGCTTCTTTTCGATGAACAATCACTTGCAATTGAACTACTCCGTTGCCAGTGAACATGTTATTGAGCTAATCAGATGTTATGAACAGGACAGTAAAAAGAATACTACAACTTATTGAAAGAAATCTGAATGTGTTTGCTAATCATATGAAAACCAGAACCATCATGTGGAAGTATGGGGTATGCGTAGGCATAAGCGCTAGCAACTTTCCAAGAATGCCTTTGTTTTACTATCACACCCTTGAACAGATGAACTGATGAGCAATTTTGAAAGCAGCCATGTATCATCTTCTTTAGGTGTTCATTCACCCAGAGACATGCAATGCCATTATCAGGCCTTAAGCAGGCATAGCAAGTAGTCTACCAAGTGGCTGGCCAATGTAAACAATCAAATCCAGCTCGCCAATCCCCCGTTGAGATACATAGAATTGGTCATATGAGACAGCACTGGCCTAAAAGTTACTTCCTAATCAAGCTCTAGAATCCAGATACAAACACACCTATGATTCTGGCTCAGGCACTGCTGTGACCAAGCAGCATTATGGTGTGCTCACACGAAAATAAACGTCCTGATATTGATAATAACCAGCATCAATCAAATCTATAACCAAGAAAATCACATTTCTAAATTTTAATTGAAAATTAAAAATTACATCTATAAACTCATCCAATTTTTGGATTGAATTTTAATGGCAGAGAGAAAAACTACACTGTAGAACAAAGACATTTTTTCCTTGGTAACTATTTTTTTTTCCTCACTTTCTCTTTTTCTTGTTTTATTTCTCTTTCTCTTTACCCAATTTCACCTTTTATTTTCACAAAAGTGAATTGACATTTTGTCTGGTGAAAGTAAAAAATGATGAGTTAATTTGGAGATTGTGTAATGTCTCCTATCATCTTCAATGTCACACAAGGCTGATCAACAGGTACCTGAAAACCACACAAGTTTGGTTCATCACCATCATCATCATTTCATTTGCTTAGAATCATGATCTTCTGACAACTTCTTTGAATCAGACAACAATACTACTTGAGGAAATTCATAGTTACTTGCACTAGAAAGTTTGGTAGGACTATTTACTACTGTCTTTTGACTTTGAGTGTGTGTGCATGTGTGGCTTAAAAACAACTTACTTGATTTGTCCTAAATGTATTCAAGTATTCAAAAAGGATAACTTGACGAAATGAGCATTGGCTTGTAATGTAGTGCAAGAAAGAATACTTACAAAATGACCTGCACCCAAAATCCAGTAGAAATGCAGGTTCTTGTATGATCTGACAAATCCTTTGGTAGCTACTATGGTATCACTTTCACAATACAGTGGCTTTTTATCCAAACTCAAGAAAGTTTTAAGCCCTTCCCACCTAATAAAATCAACCAAAAGAAGGTAAGCCTGTCAGTGAATTGTTTTCTTATGCACATATTGCAACAACAAGACAATGGCTGAGGCCCCAAGAGACACATGGGACAACTGTGCCTGCCAATTTGGATCTTGTTTGCAGGCATTGTTGACAAATGTACAAAATGTAGCTGTAAGAATGGAATCATTGAGCAAAATTATCAATCTTACTTGAGTTTTTCTACCCATGCTTCAGTTCCCTTGGTTGCACAAATGAGATCAACCTAACAAATTAGGTACAGTAAATGGGGGATTAGTTCAATGTTCAAAACAAGAAAAATCTACTAATGGAATTTTGTCTTTAAAAGAGACTTGACACAATGACATTCCAAAGTGGGGTTTGGAGGAGGATGTAATTGAATGAGGCTCAGTGGTTGGGGAATGAAGACTTTAATCAAGGTTTGACACACAAACATACCTGTCCATTATATACTGTCACATTGACCCTATTCTTTAGCAGTTCATCAACCTGTACACAAAATAAATGGATTTCAAATCTTTAAAATATGTCAGCTTCACATCTAACTCTATGTCCCCAAAACAGTTTTGGATAGTTAAGAAAACATTATTACCTCATCGATTCTTGGCTTCATGAAGTCACCGGACAGGGAAGCAAAAACATTTCCAGACTGACCTCCCCATCTGTACATGAGAGTACCAAACAATGTTCATTTTGATTTTTTCGGAAGAAGAGAAAAGAGTAGCATAGTAAATGTTTTCGAACAACTTACGTAACATTCTTTGGGATAATCCTGAGTTTTGCTTTAATAGCACCATTCATTAAGGTACGTACATCCCCATCCCCACCGGGAGTGAATTTACGGGAGGCACCAAGATATGTTGAATACTTTTGAAATGACGTTGCTGCTTTTGATGATTGAAGAGATGTAGCCGTTGCTTCTAATGGATCGTTTGCAGCATCCAACATAAAATTGTAGAAGTCCTGCAATACCAAAATTTAGTTGAAACAAATTGGCTCACACCTTGTGCATGATGCCTCTCAGCGGTACAACGGTTAACCTGGGATCGAAAATATGTCTACATACTGATTTGCCGGTGAAAAAAGTAAAAAGAGAGAATGTGTACCACTGAATTGCTGCCTGCAATAATCACATCCTCAAGGTTGCCCCATGAATCTGTTGCATTTACAAATTGTCCAGCTTTAATTTGATGCCGAATCTGTTTAGCTAGTTTGTTTGATTTTGCAAGTCCATTGTTATCGAGCCGTGACAAATCTTTGAGCAATGGCCCCCATGAGAACTGCACATATTCGAAAATTGAAAACTAAGCAAAATTTCAACATCAATCAAACAAAACCATAAGTTGCATAGATACTAGTATTACTTACCACATAATCTTCTGGTGAAATCCAACTATCACCTAAAGCAACCCCTCCAAATTTGAGCTTCAAATGACCAGCTTTCATGGCTTTAACAATTGACAATCCAAGAGTAACAGCATATTTACCACCATAAGATTCAGCTACAACATATAGAGGACTCTTTTGAAGTTGTTCATTTTTGTTGAAGAGTTTTCTTAACAAAGTAGTCAAATCAGTTGCTGCTTCTTCATCAGTTTTCACATATGCATTGTCATCTTCCACAAAACTATATCCAGTTCCTACTGGATTATCCTTCAATCACACCCCAAAATCAAATTTTAATCAAAACACACTCTGAAATTGAAATTTGCATGTACTAATGGAAATTGTGCACTTACTACAAACAAGAGATCAGCTTTCCTCAACCAAGTTGAACTCCTTGGGTTTAAGAAGTTGTCAAGAGGTCCAATTTCTTGGAAATTGCCAATCCCAACTCCTGAAGCACCCTGTTTTGGCAACCCAAAAAAACATAAACAAATTCAAATTTTGATTCAAGCAGAGGTTTTGGGTATAGATTGTTGAAGTGTAGGTACACTTACAGGTCCACCCTGCAACCATAGAATTATAGGCCAAGGTCTTGAAGGATCTTCAACTCTGTATGGACTTTTATAATGCCACCAAAACATATGTGCTTCTACAAAAAAAACAAAGAGTGAAGTTAAGAGTGTGAGCAGAGACCAAAAAAAAGTAATAAGATTATGGAGATATTGAGTGACAGACATACTTGGCCTAACTTGAACATAACCCCATTGTTCAGAACCATCTTTGGTTCCCATACCCATGACAAAACCTCCATGAACAGAAACCAGTAGAGTGCAAAGGAGGAGAGTGATCAAGTTCTTCATTGAAATTTGTGACAAACCCAAGTTGAGAATTGGTTCTGTAAAGAATGTTTGAACAGAAAGAGGGAATCTTTGTGTTTGTATGTGTAACAGAAAAAAATGAACTAAAAATAGGAATGAAAAAGTTTCAACAAAAAAACAAAAAAGGTGAATTTTTGAGGATGATGAAATCAAAGATATGAACTTTGAGAATCCCTATAGTTACTTACTTACTACTATAGTAAACGTGTGGGGGGATCAATCAATCAATTGAAAGAGTTTTTAAGACAATGAAATCATATGAAAGCTGTCTTTCCAAATCAACATTATTCTAAAAAACTAAGGAAAAAAATATCTTATAAATAATTTTGATCTCATAAAAAACATTGTTGGTTGTTGATCTTTGATTATTATCACTGAAAGTACCCAACAAAATATTAATAATAGTGACTTAGTGAGTGATCTTAATTCTTAATTCAATGTTTTCTAATTCTTAATTCAATGTTATCGTTGCACAAGAATCCTAGATAAACTTTGGCCAAACGAAATTGTTTGTCAAATCTTATGTTCCAAAGATTGCGTGTAATTTTGTAACAAGAAAATTGAAGTATCATAAGGAGGAGAATATGTACATATAAAAGGTAGAGAGATAGAGAGAGAGATAGATGAGAGATTGCGTATGGATCGAAAAAGGACTTTTAACTAAATCTAGGAGCAGTATCTCCATTATCACTCTCTCCAGGGTGACTGTTTGCAGGGGGAGGGGGGGACTCTTAGACCTGGGGATCATGCCAGTTTTCGCAAGTCGCGTCATACGCCCTCGAAATATCCCGCAGGTTGATAAGAGCTATTTACCCATGCAACTTACCGAGCAGCAACCTGGGCCGTTCTGAACTGATTTTTGGTCAGAATGAAATATACACGGAAACGAAAGTTAAAAAAAAGGCTCTCAATTGAAGTCAATGGCTATCGGAGTATAGGAAATCATCCAATGAAGGCAATGATAAATGTCATCATTGTCATGGGGCTGCAACTGGCAAGGTACATTATCACAAGGAATGTAGTTGAATTGTACTACTATGTATAGATAAATTAGCTAGTATTAATTGTGCTGCTTTATGAAGCTGTATGACTTTTCTAAAGAATCTATGATCCATCTCTTTCCATCCAAGATGAAAGACACTATGTAAGAAAGTAGAACTTTCACTACAAAACAATTAGCTAGAGGTCTGAAAAATCTTGAATCTCCTTTTTGTTATCTATATCCATCTATGGTGTGTGTGTGGATATCGTGAGAGGGCAATCAGAATTTGTTTATCTTTTTTCAGAGTTAGTTTTAGACGATCCCTTTAAAAAGTGCAGAGATAGTTTCCATCTTTTCCATCAAAAATGGTAACTGTGAGTCTGTGACCAATGGGTCTACTTTGGCAGGAATGTATATAGCTCATAGTTGAATGTACCCCTACCCAGGGAGATGCTAGAGGCGGGCGATTCTAGAACATAATGTGGCTCACTTTAAATGATAGAAAGGGGTTCACCTGCCTCACTAGTTACGTTAACTCTGCATTGACAAAGGAGATTACATCTTGTGACACAAATATTAGTGGTCTCTGCAAATTTTAAGTGGCGGGGCCCACACCATCCTGATCAAATGAGAACCATTAGATGGCCGCAATGTGTAATCCTAGTGGGCCAGGATTGGGGAATGAGCTAGCCGTTCATTTCAAAATCTAGGATCTAGATTGGTTGTCTTGGAATTGTCCAGCCATTGGTGTTTCGCCCCACAACTTCCACTTGATGTCATCATGTTCAGTAGCAATGTAGCATGCACATATTTTATAATCGGCATGGAAGAATATTGCTATCGATGCTATTATGGCTTTGGGACCTTAAGATATCATTTTGTTTGCTATGATCACACAAAAACAATTCAAAGCAAATCACAAAGCAATTTCTTGAATGTTTACAACACAGTTTGGTTAGTTAGTCAAATACTTGGTGATTATACCAAGAAGTCTACAATATATTCAAATCCCACCTACAAGAATACATTTCTTTAGCAGATTTCATCGAAATCCGGATCCCCAACAGAGATTTGGGAAATTGCCCTATCCTGCAGGAAAAGCTAAACAATCGATTCATTTGTCAATCGTGTTTCACGGTTCATCCTATTTTGACAAAAAAAGAAGAAGTTGGAAGTCTATCAATTCATTTGAGGCTATGCCTACGAAGTTCGGCCAAGAAATTTGTGGGTACAAAAGCTAGAAAAGGAAGTTTGGCACATATTGGAGGTCCAATAATTGCACCAAGGACATGATGGTCCATAATCCATATTCTTATCTATCAATCTTCATGGCCGTTCAACGTCTTCCACTAGACTTGAAAAGTTGAAAACTCATTCACATCTAAGTGTACTTGGGGAATCAAACATGTTGTAAGGTCTTTGATTTAAGTTATAAGGCTCTGCAAAATTAAGTTTATTGGACATAACCTGTCCAATTATAAAATCGTTAGATGTTGATACATAATCTGGACTGAAACTTGTCCATAACATAATGTGCTCCGCTGGCGAATGTTGTTCATTTCTGAAGGGAGGATATTATAGTTTAAGACTGTTGTGATATAATGATCTTAATGATTCATAAACATCAAGTTTTCTTTCCAGCACATTTTGCTATCTCATATTATTCCATCCATCCGATACTCTTCTATGTATATTTCATTGTTTGTCTTTTGCTCTGAGCTATGGTCCTATGCATTTGATGGGCAGTTTTGAACATACTTGTCAATCCATAACTGAGTGTCGGTGACAAAATTACGGAAATGAAGATTATCATTATTAAGAACAACATTGTTCTTATTTGATGTGAAAGGATACGATATTTTTCCAATTTTGGGCAAATTTCTAAAATGGCCAAAAAAAAAAATGGCTAATTTCTATGTCGGCCACGTTTTTTTGCCATTTTCCAGAATGGCCATTCCGTTACCTTTTCCGTTAGGGCCCACCTAAAAAGTCAAATCCATTGATTTTAGTCAAGATTCCCTATGAAAATTATCACCATATCCTTGGTACAGATCAACCGATCATTTAATAGACGGTAGT
>JAJJMA010025713.1:0-15900 GCA_023529015.1 Papaver nudicaule
TTCTGATTGTATATATGGCAGCAGACAAACTGAAACAAGTTAGTTTTTTTTTTGTTTTGACTGGTTTCGGCTTTGATATTTTAGCCACACGAATGAGCCGAAATAGTTTCGGCGTAAATTAAAAAAAAAAAATGAATGAGCCGAAACAGGTTCGGCTTATATGAAAAATATTATGGGTGAGCTGAAACTCAGTTTCTGTATGTCGGTTTATATGAAAAATATACAAGTGAGCCGAAACTGTTTCGGCTCATAAGAAGAAAAAAATGAGTGAGCCGAAACAGTTTCGGCTCATAAGAATAAAAAATTGAGTGAGCCGAAACACTCTGGCTCATAAGAAACATATACTAGTAGTTTCGGCTCATAAAAAAAGTATACGGGTGAGCCGAAACAGTGTTCTTCATACCGGTAAATAAATTTTTTTTTTTTTTTTTGGTTAAAACAGACGCTAAAACTACCTATTAACACTAATAATTAACTTTAACACTAATCATTATTACTAATTATATTATTAACACTAATCAAAAAAATTAAGCACTAATCAGTTGGGGGTAGATTAGCATTTAAAAAAAATATTTTTTACTAAGGGATAGCCAGATTATGCCCGGGTGACCCTATTTTGGAAATGCCGGTATGCCAATGAATTTTTGGGTAGGCCCAAAAACACGGTTGTTTGATAGGGTTGCCAAGTTTTATATTAGAACCGTGTTTTTGGGCCTATAGAAAAATTCATTGGCATACCGACATTTCCAAAATAGGGTCACCCGGACACACTTTGGCTATCCCTTAGTAAAAAATATTTTTTTAAATGCTAATCTACCCTTTGACTGATTAGAGCTTAATCTTATGATTAGCACTAATTATAATGATTAGCACTAATGATTTTAGTTAAATTAATTATAAACCAAAATCAGATTTTGGGTTTTGGAGAGAGATATTTGTTGGGTTTTGGAGGGAGAAGAAGGAAAAAAAACCTAGGTTTTTTTTTAGGGTGAGATTTGTGATTTTGGTGTTCAATATGAGTGAATCAAGTGAAGATTCGGATATGGATAATCCTTTGGATAACCCTTTCATAATACTTCCTCGCAACAACAACAACAATCGTTTAATGGTCGATTCTCCACCTCTTGGAGGAGCTTATATTGAAGATGAAGTGGAATTTTATGAGCCAAATCCGGAAGATGAGCCGATTTATGATGAACCCAATCCTTCTAATGGACAGGTATACTTATAAATGTTGTTGATACTCGTTTCTATAGCTTGAATCCATGAAAAGATGAGATTTTTATGCGTATTTTGCGTGCCCAGATAAAGTTTCGGCCTACAATAGTTCAAATAAATTAAAGCCGAAACTTGTCTTGAAGAACAGTTCGTCTTAGACGTTCCACATATTTTCTGGGCCGAAACAACCTGCAAGTGTGTCAGAAGGAATTAGTTTCGGCCCATACTTAAATTTTCAATTATGAGCCGAAATTTGGAGAAAAAAGTTTGAAAAACTGGTTCCTACAGAGACGGTTTCGGCTCAAAACTCTTTGGGAACGTTGTAAGCCGAAAGTGTTCAGAGACAGTTTCGGCAGACACTGATTTTTTTCGTTCTGAGCCGAGAGTATTTCGGCCTGTAGTTTTTGTTTATCGTGTTAGCCGAAACTTTTATTCTAACTTTGTTTTTGTATTAGATTGTAGTCGCAAATCAAGAGCTTGTTAACCCTATTCACGAAGATTGTAGAGAACATTATTTGAAGGGGTTGCAATTGGTAGGTAACCTTTAACTATATTTTCTTACTCTATTGCCTCAAGAATAATCTCTAACTATATTTTTCCAAATGTAGACATGGTCTTCGAGGAAAGAAGTCATAGCATGGGCTGAGGAACATGCCAGGATTCTAATGTGCCCACTTGTGATTGGTAAACGAAGCTATCAAACCCGTGTGGAGATGGTTTGTGAGAGAAGTGGGGCGGATGTGAGTCATTGGAAAAAGGGTCAAGTGTATAAGAGGATTTCCTCCCGTAAGCCTTCTAAGTCTAAATCACAGAAGATAGAATGCCCTTTCAAGCTAGTTTTCAACTTTTTGAAGTCTTCCGCTTGTTGGGTCATGAACGATTCTATGGATTGTCGTCATAATCATGCACGTCCACATGATCTTCACGGACACAAAAAGGTTGGAAGGCTTAAACCACATGAGAAAATACAAGTGAAACTATTGTCACAAGCAAGAGTTGGAGTACGTCAAATTCTGATCAAGTTGAAGTTGGACGATCCAAACAACAAGTCAACACGGCAAACCATCTACAACGCGAGGATGCAAATGAAGATTAGTGATACACAAGGTAGGAGTGTGATGCAACAATTGTGTTTTTTGGCAAGGGCGAATGGTTACACCACGGTTTTTAAATTGGATGAGTTCAAACAAGTCACTCATCTCCTAATTGCCAATCCGGATTGTCTTCGATTGGCTTTGTGCTTTCCACAAGTTCTTATTATGGACTGTACTTACAAAACTAATAAGTACAAGATGCCATTGTTGAACGTTGTTGGGCATACATCGACGAAGTCACCCTTCACCGTTGCATTTGTTTTTATGAGAGACGAGACAAAGGAAAGTTACCGATGGGCATTACAGAAATTGAAAGCTCTATATCACGTGGAAGACCTTCCAAAGATCATGGTAACCGACAATGAGGGTGCATTGATGTGGGCTATAGAAGATGTTTTTCCCGACGTCGTCAACTTTCTTTGTACATTTCATATAGCTAAGAATGTTGAGAAGAAATGCCATCCAATCATTCAACCGTTCAAGTTGATTAGTGAACTAGCCAAGATCGCGAAGTTGCCGGTTGAAGTGCGTGATGACAAGAAACAAGAGTTCCTTGATGATTATAAGGAGAAGCAAAAGAAGTATGCATTATTCTCAATTCATTGGGATGAATTGGTATGGTCCAAAAGCTTGGCTATTTACAACCGGAATTACCAACGTTTGGTTGACGAGTGGGGACCTTCCAAGTACCCGGATATCATGCCCTATTTGGATAAAGTCTTGAAGCACCGGGAAAAAAATCGTGTATTGCTTTACAATGCGGCATAAACACTTCGACAACCAAGCCACAAGTATGTGTGAGTCGGCTCACCACCGGTTTAAGGTAAATCTTTTTGGATGCGTTGATTCATTTGTCACCGTGTTTGAGGCTATGCACCAATATCATACATGTGATATTATAAACATCAATACGAAGTTCGAACAAAGTCTTCTCAACCAACACAAGGGTTTTGGGAAGAATTGTACATGGATCAAGTATTTGAACTTAAACGTCTCCCATTTGTGCATTGAGAAGGTGATGGTTGAAGCCACGTTGTCGGAGAAGTACGAGTATCGACCGAGAGACAATTGCAATTGTCCAATAAAGACCATAATGGGACTACCATGTCGACATATGTGTGCCGGGTACCCGGATAAAGCAATACCTTTGGATGCCATCGATCCTCATTGGAAGCAATTGAGTTTTCATCCTCGTCCTAACGATAACGTTGTGGAAGGGTTTGCGAACACACCATATGGAAGATTTCTTATGGAGAGGTATGATGACATGAACGGTATCGAAGCAAAGGATAATAGATGGGTTGAAGCCACTATTGGAACAATTTACCGTTGAAGATGTTTTGGAACCGGTCGAAGGAGAAGAAAGGGGTAGGCAAAGTACCAAGCTTACAAAAAGGAAACAACGGCGAGTCAACTATCTATTGGCAACGGATAAAGATCGATCCGGAGTTGAACTACTCCAAGCTAAGTATGATGCGGAGAGGAAAGAATTGTCGAAGGCGGGGATCGAGGTGGGTGATAGTAATCTAAGTAAGAGAAGTCGTTTAACTAGAGGTGAAGCGTCCTCGAGTCATGCCTTGACACTTGCAACTTCATCAATTCCACAACAACAAAGTACTTTAGCGAGTAAGGGAAGGGGTATTTTGACGAAGAAAGAGAATGTGACTTTAGAATCCAAGGGTAAGGTGGCTTTGCCGAAGAAGAGGAAGGGGAAGGAAGTCGAGTCTTTACCGAAGAGTAAGATAGCAACATGGGGATGGGATGAAGGTATGTTTTTAAACAATGTTGCCCCAAATTCCGAATATTTGATTTGGCTACCACCGATCATCCTTACCCACATTGAAAAGATAGAGGATGTCCCAAAAGATGGTAATTGTGGTTTTCACGTTGTGGTGAGGCAATTGGGACCTTTCATTTTGGAGGATAGACACAATGGAGACCAATGTATGTATGTTCGCGAGATGATGCTACAAACATTGGAACGCAACCGTGAATTTTACTACTCAATGTTGAGAGACGGGTATAAAGGCGATGAAGGAGTAGAGGAGGAGTATGAGAATTTGAGAAAGCGTCTAATTGGTAGTGAGGAGCTTACAAGTGAATATTGGATGCAATTTCCCATTTGTGGTTTCCTCATTGCGGAGACATTTAATTGCGTCGTCCACAACTTCTCCTTTGCGTTTAGTGAAACTTATGCACCGCCGGGAATTCCTTATGATTTCGTGGGTAGAAGACTATTTATTGCATTTGTTGAAAAGAATCATTTCATCGGCCTAAAGCTCAAGTGGGGTTGTCCATTACCTCCATTGTCGAATGGTGCTTATTGGCACGGTTACAACCCCAACTACTCGGATGATTGGTGTGAGGAATACTCCGTGGAAATGGCGACTTGGAAGGCGCACCTCATGAAGATAAAGGACGAAGAAACCGTTTTTGTTAATCTAAGTGACAATGAAGAGGTCGAGGAGGAGGTACAAGAAGGTCTTGAAAGATGGAATGACGAGGTTTATATGGCGCGACTAAGAAAGCGTTTGGAAGAAATCGAGGACGACAATGACCGTGAAGAAGTGCCGGATTTGAACATTGGAGTAGAAGAAGACAAGGAAGGGATCCCGGACTTGAACGTCGGACTTGAAGATATGAATTTCGCCTCTCAATGGTGTCGTTGAGATGTACAGAGGTGGTTTCGGCTCAGTAGCCTCTTTTTAGTTATGAGCCGAAATACCTTAAATGCTCACATGCAGGCCATATTCACAGTTTCGGCTTATTTTCCATTATTTTCGTATGAGCCGAGACTGGTTTCGGCAGTCTTTAAACTTTTTGGTACCAAGCCGAAACTGGTATGTAGTTTCGGCTTGGTTCTGTATTATGTTTTGCGGGTCGAATTCTCGAGTTTTTAATTTCAAGTATTTTGTCAGTTTCGACTCAGTCCATATATCTTAATTTATGAGCCGAAAGTATCACTGGTTATTTAAATACCAACTAAATCATTCATAAAATCATTGCATTACATAGATAACCCCATATTGCATCCACCAAAGGGTAATTAACCATAGAAACGGAAAAGAACATGAAGAAACTAACTCAATTCATATATCTTGATACGAGAAAATCCTTGATGAGATGGTAGTGTTGTTCGTACTTGAAGTGTTTCCCTTTCCATTGGTGCCATTCCTTCAAAGTCCTACCAACATTTTCTTCCTCGTTCTCATCTTGAATTTGAGCTCGGACTAGTCTCCCCAAGTGCATGAATTGTTGAACCTTTTTATGTATTTTGCTCCATCGCGCTGACAACGCATTCACATCTCGCACCACTTTTTGGGGAGTTTTTTCGTTGAAGTTTCGTTGGACATAAAACCATAAACTTGACCAATTCACTCCATAACGAAGGCGTTTGATTTCGTTCGGAGTTGGATACAACAACATAAGATTGCCACAAAGACAATTATCTTCACCCCACGTAAATTTAGGACGGTGTTTAGGCGCATCGGGTAGGGAGTCTAGAGGATTCTTGTGTTGTTTTTGAATCTTAGATGAGGAAGAAGTAGAACCGGTAGAAGTTTTGCATCGCTTGACAATTGGGTTACCATAGTGTCTAGGAGGACTAGGATACCATCTCTTAAATGGAGGAGGAGTGAATAGAGGAGGAGATGTAGATGAAGGTTTTTTGTAGTAGTAGTTATCAATTATCTCCTTTGTTATGTTCCTTGTTTTTTGAGGAGGAGGAGAAGAAGAAGATGAAGGAGTTTGAGACATTTTTTGGGGTAGAGTAGAGATTATTTGGTTCAAATTGAGTTTGAATTATATAGACAAGAAGCCCCAACGGCTATTTTTTTTTTAAATGCAACCGTTACAACTTTACAGATACAATTTCGGCTCATCATGAATTACAACTTTACACATCCAAATGATAGAATTCAAGGAACAACTTCAACTAACAAAATAAAAATTCAGCGATAGAATTCGTTCACCATCATAGGATGTTTAAGTCTAACCATTAAAAGAAGAACACTACCCAAACACATAATAAAACTCAACCAGTGTGAAAAGTTGAGTGAGTTTGTCTGCTGCGGATTAGTTCCCAGCTCGGTCCGCCATTGGCCTCAACAAGTGGACGGAGACGTGCAACTTCAGCACAAAGTGTACAACCACAAGGAAAATATTCCACAACCTCGCCAACCCTCTTTCTTTTAAGATTACGAGGTGCTTGCGTTTGCCATTCATCATGACCGACAAATCTTTCAACTTGGGGAGGAAGAAAATCCCGATAATCCCTACGCAGGCCAGGGGAATTTTCTCCACGCAAATGTCGTGGTCATGGAAGAGGAGGATCAATGTGTTCATCCCTTTGACGTCGTGTTTCAATCACGCGTGGATCATCCTCGCGAATTGGTGGTGGGTTTTCATGATAAATCTCTGAGGCAAATGGAATTGATGGATACCTCTGAATTGGCGGATCAATGAGTTCATTCCTTTCACGGCTTGGCTCAAGCACAAGCGGATCATCCTCGCGAATTGTTGGTGGGGGAGGTCGATCAATGAGTTCATTCATTTGACGCCGTGTCTCAATCACAAGTGGATCATCCTCGCGAATTGGTGGTGGGGGAGGTTGATACACCACAAGTGCAAGGGAATCGATGTTGCAAACATCAAATACAAGTAAGACAGGATCAGTTTCGGCTCTTACGACAATAAAAACAACTGAGCCGAAACTTATCCATACACGTGGTACCAATAAATTAAACAAGTTTTGGCTCTTCAAATGGGAAAATGGCAGAGCCGAAACTCATCCATACACGTGGATTTCGTACCAATAAAGTAGACTAGTTTCGGCTCTCAAAAGGGTAAAATGTCAGAGCCGAAACTTATCCATACACGTGGATTTCGTACGTACAATAAAGTAGACAAGTTTCGGCTCTCAAAAGGGTAAAATGTCAGAGCCGAAACTTATCCATACACGTGGATTTCGTACCAATAAAGTAGGCTAGTTTCGGCTCTCAAAAGGGTAAAATGTCAGAGCCGAAACTTATCCATACACGTGGATTTCGTACGTACAATAAAGTATACTAGTTTCGGCTCTCAAATGGGGAAAATGTCAGAGCCGAAACTTATCCACACACGTGGATCTCGTACCAATAAAGTAGACAAGTTTCGGCTCTCAAAAAAGGACAAATGTCAGAGCCGAAATAGTTTCGGCTCTCAAAGTTGGAGGATCATTTGAGCCGAAATGTTCTTGTCTGCAACTAATAATGGAGGATTATAGTGTTTTGGCTCAATTTTGTTTAACACATTTCTGGGCCGAAAATGTTTCTGGGCACGTAAAAGATGCATAAAAATATTGTCTTTAACCTTGTATATCATTCAAACACACAAATAAGTTGATGGGTATCTGTATAATACCTTCCTTGACACCTTCCAAGTTGTTCTTGTTGCGATTGGACTTCGTTCGGGGGGGGTTGATTCTTCCGGTTGAGCTCCAAGGTTTTCAACAACTTCAATTTGGGGATTGCTAAGAACACTTCCCATTCTAAGGTTTTGATTAAGTGATGATTCGATTGTTGCAACTAGGTTTGATTACTACTAGTGATGATTCGATTCGTTTTAATTCGATTTTAAAGTTTAGTTTTTTTTTTTTTAGTGAGTGAGTGAGGAGTAGTAGAGGAGAAGATGAGGAGAGAGAGTGAAAAAATTTAAATGAAAACTAATCTTGGATTATCTATATATTAGGATTCTAATTACTCTAGGGATATTTAGGTAATCTCACATTTTTAAAGGGTAACCTAGACTTTTCTCACTATTTTGTCTTATGCCAATATGCCAATGAATTTTTCAATAGGCCCAAAATCACGCTTCTTATCTTACAGGTCGTTTGGTTCAAGTTCTTCCTAGCCTAGGAATTGGGTAATCTATTTCCGAGAAGATTCTGTATCCAAATTATACCTGGCTAAATTTGGCCCCATAAAATTTTAAACCCATCAATAATTATACCTGGTTTACTTCTTTAATTAAAACCCAAAATTTAAACCTAAATTCATTTCTCTAAACTACATCAACCGATTCTCTCTTTTCCCTCTTCTTCTTCTACTTCATTTTCAAAACCAAAACATCGCCAATTAATCGACGACTTCAAAAAAAAATGCGATTAATTTCTATAAAACGCGATGGATAGAGAGAAGAACAAAGGACCGAATCCTAGAACACACAAAGAATCAGGAATCAATATAGAAAAAGTTTACGGAGTTTCATCGTCGACGCCGATTACAAAGAAAGCTCGAAAAGAAGAGAAAGAAGCTCTTAAAGAGAAGGAGAAACAAGCAATTGTGACGAGAATGAGGTATTTCAACTAACCCACTTGAGTTTTGGTTGATTTTTTACTCCAAATTGAAGATTTATAACCCGACAGTTCGCAACTGTTTCCCAGAATCGCTCTATGTTAGTTTAATTATACAACGATTGTTTATCGTGTTCATCTTCTGAAACTACAACGAAACAACAATCGTTGTATGTATGTATGATTTTAAACCGATTAATTTTTGTCGTTCTATATTCAATTGCATATATATTTTGCCCTCTAAAATTTTGAAATTTCCCTTTTTGAATTCTAGGGAACAATCGTTACAAGTTCATATAAATAATCAACGAACGAATTCTGAACTTGTCTCACCATAATCGTTTCAAATTTTGTGTTTAGTAAGACGAAAGTAGTTGTTCCATGGTTATATATGTTGTCTTATTTAAGCCGATTACGTTAAGTGAAAACTCTAAAAATTCCCAAAGTTTATTAGCCTCAATCGTTGATTGTATCCATGTAAATAAACCGATTGTTTTGAGCCAAAGGAAAGCCTATTGTTTTGAGCCAGAAATTTTAATCGGTTTATGTTCATAATTATGTTCCAGAAATGCACAAGAAAAATTGATGCTTGTATACAAACGACTTAACTAAGACTCCTATTAAATAGGATTAAAAATCATCAAAACAAAGTTTCCACCGCTAGCAAATATAAAGAAAAGTGATTCAGGGGCTTCAGTTTTTTGAAATTTTTTGAAGCCCCTGCACTATTTACTTCAAATGTCCCCACGAATTATAAGGGGGTGTAAAAAAAACGTGAAATGACTAAGTTAACCTTAGACTAATTTATACTAATTTTTACCCAAATTTACCCCACCCTAATTACAAACATAAATACTTATATCCCACACAAAAAAAAATCAAAACCTAACAATCAAAACATCAAAATTTCTCCCCTCTTCTCCTCTCTTACCTCTCTTTTCTTCCCCATTTCCTCTCCACATTTTCTCATTTTCGAGTTTTTGATCATGGATGGAACCAAAACTGATGCAACAATGGAGTAGCAAAGGTAAGTATCCAAACCCACTCTTTTGTTATTGATTTTGGTGCTAAAACTAGGTAAGATTCACTCCATGAAAATCAAAAAACGAGTTTCAGAACTACTTACGGCTGGCTATTAGAGCCGTAAGTCCTACTTACGTCTCGCATCTGAAGAACAGCTAGCCGTAAGTAGTTTGTTAGGTAAGCCATTAAAGCTTCAGATCCAAGCCGTAAGTTCAGTTTACTAGCCGTAAGTTAGTTACGTCTCATTTCGATACATTAGTTACTAGCCGTAGGTTTCTGTAAATCAAAATTTATTTGTCGCAAGGTTACAGGCCGTAAGTGTAACCTTAGCAGCCGTAAGTTTAGTTACGGCTGCATATCTATTTGAATTAGTAGCCGTAAGTTACACTGACAACCAATTTTCTCACATTTCTCTGCCATATTTTGCGCTTCAGAGAACCAGACTCAAGTGCCGTGGCTGCACCAACTGAAATAATGCAAGTACAGATTCCTGAATCCAGTGTTGTGATTGAACCAAATGAAACTAGCCAAGTTATTGAGGAACTTCCACAAGAAGGTGCAGAAAGGGAGTATCTTCCTGCCATAAGATCACCAATTCGTAATATTCTACCACTATTGGGTGATGACCCTGATCCTGGCCCCAGCTATATCCCTTGCACTTGTGACCTTAATGAGCGACCAATCCGTAATCTTCGACGCAAGAGAGTTGGTGAGGTGGACGACGTTCCTTGTCGCAATAGAATTTGTGTTGCTGTAGAACGTCTTCGTCCACTTGTCGAGGCGAATGGCGGACCGAGCTTTGAACTAATCCGCAGCCGAACATGGTTTGGAACTGGAAATGTTAGTTGATTTTATTTATGTGTTGAGTACGGTTCTTCTTTTATGTTATGTGTAAACCTAAACATCTATGGGTGAACCAATTATGTGTTTTAATGGTTGAATATTAGTAGTTGTATCATCTATATTTTGAAATTAGTAGTTATGTTGTATTTACTATTTACACCCGCAGAAACAACCCATGCTCTCTTTTTGCACCCCAATTGGCCACATGTGCGGAACACACGTGTGCAATAAAAACACAAAATAAAAAGCCAAAGAAAGGGGCTTCTTTTTCTTTTTCTTCTTCTTCTTCTTTCTTCTTCTTCTTCTACGCCTCTTTTCTCTCTTTCTCTTCTTCTCTTCTATTTCCTCGTCTCGCTTAATTGGCGATTACGAATACTTTCATCGGCGATTAAACTATAAAACCATGACGAAGAAATTAAAACCAAAGGAGGGGGAAGAACAACCCACTCGTCCGAGAGCGGTTTTCTCCGAAAACCCACCGGAACTATTACCAAATCCACTACAACCGCCTCCACAATTTCAATCCAACCCCGAAATGGTCTCCCAAAGGTAAGAATTGAATACCCATCTCTCCAATTTCAGTTTTTATTTCTTAGATTTATTTTTCAAAATGTAACTAGGGCAAAATCGCGGTTACAGTGTTAGTTACGGCTACTTAGGTTTTCACTTTTGTAGTCGTAAGTTCCTTTAGTGAAACCAAAGTTGTATCGCAGAGTTAGTAGCCGTAAGTGGTAATTAGCAGCCGTAAGTATAGTTACGGCGCCAAAAGTTTTTGCCTTAGCAGCCGTAAGTACTCCTGTAACTTTGGATACCAAATGTCAACTAGTTACGGCTACTAATTGCTTATAACTTTCAGCCGTAAGTTACTTACGTCGACTTTCGATAGGGGCATTTGTAGCCGTAGGTTAGTTACGTTTTGCTTCTTCAACCCCTATGTAGCCGTAAGTAGTAATTTATTTCCATGGTTCTATTGTTTCAAACAGTCGTTGTTCACCAAATGTTTACCACAGGCGGAAGAAAAAGGGAGCTAATGACCTGACCCCTGTTGCTTCCCCCCCAGCTCGTGGGGGTGTTAATTTGCACGCCGGCAACAGAGGTGCAAGGGTAGGGGTAGGTGAGGGAGGAAGTGGGAGCGGTGAACAAAATTTGGAGGATGTTGCTCCAATTGATGATGCTGTAGCACAAGCTAGCCCGTCTCAACATCAAGAACAGGCAAGCTCGTCTCAACATGTAGCACAAGCTAGCTCGTCTCAACATCAAGAACAGGCAAGCTCGTCTCAACATGTAGCACAAGCTAGCTCGTCTCAACAGCCACCAAACGAAAGGAATGAGAGAAAGAAAGCTGGACCTAGACACCAAAACATTCCAAAGGACGGGTTTTTACCACCAAAGGAAGACGGAAGACTTTGGGGTGAGGCGGAGGATCCAAGTGTGTTAATTGGTTACGAGCATTCGTGGGCCGCACAAGTTTGTAAGCAAGCGGTATGAATCAATACTTTTCCCACTTTACTATAATCTTACTTTCAAAATCTAAAATTTAAACGTTTTGTATTTTAGGATCATAAAGATGCAGTTCAGCTTTTGAAGCACCAAAAGGCCGGGGTTTGGTCCATTGATGAAGAATCACCAAAGGTTAAGGCTCTGGTTCAGGCTTCAGCATTGTGGCCTGGCATTCAGAATTCTCAGGTTGTCCATGATAGTATTGTCACTGCCGCTTTGAGAGAGAGATACTGTCCTGAAACCGACACCTTTCATTTTGGATTCGGCGAGATGACTCTCATCTTGGACGATATGTGGTCCATTGCCGGCCTCCAAAGTGAAGGCAAAGCGGTTCGCGAAGGGTACACTGAAAGGATGGCTTGGCCACAACTGTATGACCTATGTTTCACCACTCTTGGGTGGAACAAAGACAAATGTGATGAGGAATTCTGGATTGCTTCATCCCAGAGTGAGGAAGACCTAAGAAGAACCGCAAACAAACAGTTGGTTCGAAAGGTAAAGCTTGATAGGTTGAGGCCTGAGTTTGGGGGTACACTCAAGAAGGAACTTTCTGATGAGAGGGCTAAGCAGGTGGCCACAGCTTTCTTGTTGCACCAACTTGGTACCATTTTCTTCCCCGACCAGAGTGGAAACCGGGTGAATATTGGCTACCTTCAGTTTTTGAGGACCATTGAGGGCACCCACGACTATTCGTGGGGTTCGGCAACCCTAGCCTTCCTTTTAGACAGTCTTAGAAAGGCCTCGAGGGCGGGTGCTAGCAACATTGCTGGAAATATTGGTATTTTACAGGTAATTTCCCATCTTCATTTTATTGTAATATGTTTTGTCTTCATTTGATTTGTAACCCAACGTTATGTTTTCAATTTCAGTCATGGTTTTATGACCATTTTCCAACACTTAAGATACGCCCAAGATTGAACCGACACTGGAAGCTGGACAAGGTTCCTGAGGTTGATGGGGATGATGAGGACGATGAGGATGATGAGGATGAGGATCCTAATGACGATCGCCCAACAGGTATGAAGTATCCTTTCGAACAAAACCAACTAAGAAAGAAGCATCAGAAGATAGAGTGGTTGAGGGAACAATTAGATGACTTAGATGCATCCCAAGTGGTGTTTGATCCATACATGCGTATAGACCCGGAAACGGGGGATGACAAGCGTGAGCTTTCACCACTTGCTGACTATAATGGGCCTATCTATCATCCTCATGGGTTTGTCATGACTAATCCTAGGCGATGTCTCCGTCAAATTGGTTTTGTTCAGACTGTTGTTCGTCATGAGAACTTCAAATTGCAAAAGATAGAGGATGGTACTAAAATTGAAAACAGCTACATCAAGATGGTCTATTCTCCAACTTCATCAACGGACGTATGGAACAATCGTCATCAACCACAATACAAGATCCCTAGAGTCCAGTTGAACCCTGCATTGGGCACAAAAGAGGCCACCCCAGATTATTTGCCATGGTTCTACAAGTGGGGTCATCCTTATGTGATCAACCACGATCCGGAAGCAATCCGCATCATCGAACAAGAGAAAGCCAAACTCAAGAAGGCCGTTGAAGGGAAGGGGAAGAAATCGTTGGAGTTGTTGGCTAAAATGGCCAAAATTGGGGTAAGCACACTATAAATTCATGATCATAGTTATGATTCATTGGTCTTAAACTAATCCTACTTATGTTATTTGCAGCAAAAACGAGTGCAAATGTTGGTAACGAGCATGTGCGCCCACATCTCCGGTGGCAAATCTTTGAGTGTAAGTAAACAGGAAGTTCTCAAGAACCAAATCCAAGGAATTCATGACCTTGGACCCCAAGGAGATGCGCTTTTTGAATGCTTCGAGAGAGGTACCAAGAGGCCGCGTGAATCCTCATCTTCTCGGCAGCCTCCTCCAGTATCGGATGAAGAAGAATATATTGATGAAGAGGAGGTTATTGAACAACGTCGAACTCGAGGTGGTGGTCCTCACATTGGTGAACCAAGAGGTAGTCGTGGTGATGGTCCTCGCACTCGTGGGGGTAGAGCTGGAGCAAAAGGTGTTGCTGGAAAAGGCAAAAAACATGCTCATAAGTGAAAAACTTATGCCCATTATGAGTGAAAAACTTATGTTATGAATCTGGAATTAATTTTAGCTTGTTTGGATATTAGGTATGCTTTTGTTTATGGATGAATGTGTGGTTTTGTTATATTGGGAAACTTGGGTGCTTACTTATGTTATGACTTGGGTTTGATAGGTGTAAGGCATCTATGTATGTTAAAAATTAGCATTGTTTTATAGTTACAGGAGTAGTTACGGCTACTGAAAATACCCTGGTACCAGCCGTAAGTCAAGTTACGGCTACACTTTCCCAGACGTAAGTCAAGTTACGGCTATTAATCCAAATACAAGTTCAGCCGTAACTAAACTTACGGCTGTTAACTTCTACTTACGGCTGGTAACCTTGCGACACAAAAATTTTGGTATAAAGGAACTTACGGCTGATAAGCCAAGTATCGGTATCAGCCGTAAGTAAGTTACGGCCACTAAGATGGACTTACGTCTTGCATCTGAAGCTTTAATGGCAGCTTAACTTACGGCTAGCTGTTCTTCAGATGTCAGCCGCAAGTACTTCTGGTTCACGAATTTTGATTTTCATGGAGTGAATGCGACCTAGTTTTTCAATGAAGTTAGCCTCAATGGAAGGAGATACTTCTAGCTCCATTTCGACGCTTGATTCACTCATTTTGGTTGAGTGAATCAAGTTTGGGTTTTTTAGAAAAAAAGTTAGGTTTTTTTTTTCTCTCTTCTTCTTCTTCTCACTGATTTTCAGTTTTAATTAAGTTTTTTTTTAAGTTTGTTAATCATACTTTTGGTTAATCACTGATTATCAATTTGGTTAATCACCGATTAACAAAACATAAAAGGGTAGTTTTGGTATTAAAAAAAAATTCATAGGGGGAGAGCCAAATTACTTCCGGGAAACTGTGATCCAGGGGCTTCAGTTTTTTTCGAAGCCCCTGAATCACTTTTCAATATAAAGAAAAAGAGCCTCAAAATAGCAGTCGCTAAACACAGAATGAGGCACTACAAGTATCAGCAATAATCCGATACCTGCCACATGCAGATGCTAACAGAAAGAAAAAGAAAAATGTTAAACAGATAAAAGAACACTATCACACACCAAAATGCTGTTCTCCAACCCAATCCTGCTAGGCTGAGAGGGTACTACATTTCTGATTTCTCTAAGAAATTAAGGATGCAAATAATCTCAAAATCGCTAAGTATAAATTGAAGACACAGAACGTTAGTCCTAACATGATCATTCCCCCGGCCCTAAGTGGAAATGTTAAATCCAGAATAAACACAGAGCATTGCATATTTCCTAAACTAAAATGTTCCTACTCCTTTAATTTTGTAATGCTTTTCGTTCCTTCGTTTAGTCGAAACTCGAAAATGTCTCACATCCTGAACTCTGGTTGTTATTGTATTTTAAGGCATGAAATGAACAAAACTAAGGGATTCATGCCAGAGGGAAAAGGCAGGGCATCATCATGTACTCATTTAGTCACTTTCAACAAAAAAAAAAAAAGACAAAAGATCAAACAATGCAAGGAGACAACAAATGTGTTCCCTTCATTTTACTTGAAACTCGATAATGTATCCCATCCTAAAGTCTGGTTGCTATTGTATTTTAAGGCATGAAATAAAAAAAACACACACACACACTAAAGGATTCATGCCAAAGATGGAAAAGGTAGGGCATCATCATGTACTCACTTTCAACAAAAAAGAAGACAAAAGATCAAACAATGAAAGGAGACAACAAATGTGTTATACCTGTTTGGAGTAACCTCAAAACAAACAATGCGGGCCATATCAGTCTCGGGATCCATGTGATACATGACTT
>JAJJMA010025757.1:10010-34078 GCA_023529015.1 Papaver nudicaule
TGTGTGTGTGTAAGTGTGTGTGTTTTTTAGTTTTCTTTTATGCAAATTCTTTTTTGATAGATTAAACTGAAAAGGATATACTGTTCATCTCATTTGAAAGTTGTATTCTTCTTATTGTCTCAGTAACATTAGGCTTCATCTGACACATGTGCATCTCTGCTTCCAGATTTCCCATAATGCACTAAAAATCTTTAGACTCCATTCTTCAACATATATTGCCATAGAAGCTTTGTTTTTTTGATACCATATAATCAGATGTTAGTATTCAAGAGTTGTTTCACTTGTTTAGTCATGGATTGTTGTCAACCTGGGTTTACTTTTTATTCTTTTTTCTTGTTTCGCCGGTTAGTAAGTCCACTGTCTTATTATACACCGCTCTATATATCTGGCATCGTCAACCCTGGCTGGTCAATTGATCTTCGGGTTTATTTTCCATGCTAAGCCGTCTGCAAGTAATGGAGAGTTGTATCTCATATATGCAGTCCCAATGGGTTTTGTACTCTTACCTAATAACTTGGGAACTTTAGTAGATTCGGGGGATAATTCTACGCAGATAAATTGCAAAATAACGATGGATAAATTTGTTGGTGTTTAACCTTAGTCTTAGTTTACTCGACATTTTCTCTTGTTACCGGGATGATCAAAGGGATGTAGGACCTTCATCCACATGGTCGCTCCTACGTATCGTTATCTGTATTTCCGTACATCCTTACATGTTTTTCATAATTACTAGATCAAAGCGAAACCATTTCAGGATCAAGAAGTTGGGGAAATGGAAGTAGCGGTGCAGGCAGGATTAATGGCTGATATACTGACTGAAGTAATTACTTGCCTGAGGGCTGTGGTTATTGTACTGCATAATACTGCAAGTCTCCCATCCTTCTCACAAGGATCTCCAGATCAGAGCAACAGTTCCGATCGATACAATACTGGGGAGCGTTTAAATCCACATCTCGAGAGGACAATACCAGCAGGAAAATCATTCAAGAAAACTGGGGAACGTACACAAATAAAGAAAACAGGAAGATCTTTTATACCAGATCAGGGATTTGAGAGTGGCATATTTGGAAGAGTTAATATATGTTCTCTTTTCCAGTCATTTTAATCTTTTTTTGTTTTGGTATTTTCTCTTATGTTATTCATATGCCATGTATATCTGCAGGGTATACCATGCAGCCTTTATTCTGAAGAAAAGGAAAAAATTGTTGCTAGAGGTGTGGCTTATATCGAAAGGGAAACTGTGCAAACTGTTCAGGTTCGTGGGGGAAAAGAGCGGAAGATTGTTTGCAATTTAGTGCAGGTTGATGAAGTGTTAGAGGAGAAACTCAGTTTACCCATAGCCGATATGGGTTGTGATAATCTGGGAGAAGCGACTGGCGCTTTCGTCGACTGGCCAAAATCTCATATAATCTTCAGTACCAAGGTTAGTTGCTTGGCTCGTTTGTCGAGGGAAAATAATTTTATTTGTGTTTTCACTTGAGTCATGACTGATGGATTCCATTTTGGTTCCGGAATATATGTTGCATGAAAATTACTTACCGCGTACTACTATATTGATGCAAAGGTATCTCAGAGAAAAGAATTTGAATCCGGGCAAATCAAGGAGATAAAAAGAGCAAATGTTCTACCAACTGGAAGGGGATCTCAGAGAAAGGAGTCTCAATCTGGGCAGAGCAAGGAGACAACAAAGACACAAGGTTCACAGTTGGAATCTCAGAGTACTGAATCTCAATCCGCGCCAAATATGGGGGTAAGTTTTTTTTTTTGTTTGTTTGTACAGTTACTTGAATAAATATTGTTGATGTTCCTATATATTGCACATATTTCCGCAGGGTGTAAAATGCAAGATCTGGTCAGGAGTGTCAGGTTCCAATCCAAATGTTGTTGCTCGAGGTAGAGCATTCAAATTACTGAGAAAAAAGGTGTTACCTGCAACAAATGAAGATGTTGATTGCCACAGAGTCCTCATTGATGAAGTATTAATGCCTACCTACCGTTTACCCGTACGGACTGGAAGTATTAAAATATTAGAGAAGGCACTTGGAAAAGCCATTGCTTGGCCAAGAGAGTGGGTCTCTTTGGATGTAATGCCTGAGACGCAAACAGCTGAAGTTTCTCTGATGAGACCAGGAGCCGATAATATCTTGTCTTCGACGCAGGAATTACTGAATGAGTCACAGGATGTGGAGCAATCAAAAGCCTGTCGCGCCTGTCAACATGAAGACAGTCGTATAGCAGGTTTCAAACATCCAATGGAGATAACACAACAGAAGAAAAGGTCTGTTAGGGCTCGCAGGGGATATTCAACTCCAGACGGCAAACCAAAGAATAGGAGGAACGTAGCAAGGATGCTACCACTACCGGAAGAACATCATTTGGAGTCTCCATCCAAAAAACTAAAGAACTAGTGTTTAAGATGATAAATGCATGGTCTGTAATATTTTCTTTTGCAAACTCCTAGAGCCGAGTTAAACAAACAAAAATTATTAATAATATGAATTTCCAGATTAAATTTAATTGCATGAATATTCCCCTGGATGACCCGTCCGGGTCGGCTGGTGTCGGTAAATAACCATTCTTATCACCCGACCCGGGAGCTGGCAAAAAAACCGTTTACCCAGCCACGTGGATGGTTACAGTGGTATCAATCTAAACGGCTAAAATTCCATCATCTCCCGCAGATCTAGCGACACGTGTATGGCTCCAGATCCGAAATATTTCCAGGAAATTAACGGCTCAGATAATACCACGTGGACGGTGCAAAATGCATCTTTTCTGACGGCTGAGAATGCTTGTATCTGGACGGCTGATGTTCCATCATCAGAGAACAGTTTATTGACATCGTACGGTGGAACCCTGCTTCGGATATTGCATTCGCGTGTCTGTTATCAATATGCAGCCGCGGTATTACTGACGCCAAGAGTCTGAAAGGTACAGAACAGACACTTGGGACTAATATGTTGCGTCGTTTATATGAATTTTACGACGGTCCAAATGGATACCAAGAGACTGAAAGGTATCGAATAGACACTTCGGACTAATATTTGCGTCTTTTATATGATGTTTTACGACGGTTCAAATTATCCTAAGAGTCTGAAAGTGTATAGAATAGACACTTGTAATTATATTTTGCGTGTCCATGAACGATTTTTACGACGGTTCGAATGGTACCAGAAGTCTGAAAGGTAAACAACGGACACTCAGAATGATATTTTCGCGTGTTTTAAATGACCTTTACGACGGTTCAAAATACTTCTGGAGTCTGAAAGGTATACAACAGACACTAAGAATGATATTATTGCGTTTTTTAGATGATCTTTACGACGGTTCAAAATACTTCTGGAGTCTGAAAGGTATACAACGGACACTCAGAATGATATTATTGCGTGTTTTAGATGATCTTTACGACGGTTTGAGTGATTACAAGTGTCTAATGAGACCCGTATTGCCACTAGAATTGGGAAAGTTTTCCATCACTGTGCGACGGGTGGTTGGGAAGGCCATGTCCGTTAATCCTTATACTGACACTCTTAAGCCAGAGTAGCGATAAGGGATATAAAACACGTCAACACTCGACACGCTCCGGCCATTTTTTTTGGAAGTGTCTGAATACATACGGACATTGTACAAAACCGTCTTAAATGATCATTTGTGTACTAGTGATATAATGTAAATCAGGAAAATCTATTTTCTTGTAAAAAGACATATTATCCCTTCATGCGCAACGGAAGATAACGTTGCCGTGATGTTGCGCAATAAAAAAATATATATATATATATATATTTACAGCAACGTTATTAACGGTGCGCAACGTTAATAGACGTTGCCTAGGGCGCAACGTTAATAGACGTTGCAGATGCGAAAAAAAAACGCTGGGAATCGGGCCATATGGCGTAGTGGCTGCAAGGAATACCATGGATGTACTGAATTCTGTTCCTTTATATCGGTGGGTTCTTTCTTACTTCCTACTACATTTCTGAGTGAGCTTACTTCAATCCAAAGAAAATTCTTCTGGGGTTACAAATCTAATCGAGGGGTCAACATGTTAGCATGGGAACAACTGTGTACTCCCAAAAATAAGGGTGGTTTAGCTTTTAGAGATTTAGATAAGCTAAATCTGGCTCTGATTACTAAGTTGGCATGGAGGTTATGTTCTGAATCAGATCAATTATGGTGTTAGGTATTAACAACTAAGTATGGAGGTGAGGGAGATTTGAGACATCAAACTGAATTTCCAAGTGAAACTTCATGGTTTTGGAGTGGTATTCAAAAGGGTTTACATGTGGTTCAACATAATTACTTGATGGAGGTCAATAATGGTAGGAAAACAAAGATTTGGCTTGATAAGTGGATTATAGGTTTGTCACATCCACCAGTACATGCTCATGAGGATTTCATGCACTATGAGTACGTATATAATTGTTCTTTCCTGATACGCTTACTTGGAATGTGGCGCTTCAGAAATCGGCTTTTTGATGCGCAGACCTCTTATAAAATACAAGCTTTGTTCATAGATGGTAGCAAAGAGGACAGTATGATTTGGATGCCGGCTAAAAATGGCAAATTCTCGGTTAAAAGTACTTACAATCATTTGGTTTCTGGCAGTTCAGGTGTTACAGTTAGAGGGAGATCTATAAATAACTCGGTTTGGAAGGCTATTTGGAGTTCGCAGGTGGCTCATAGGATTAAGTTGTTTGCTTGGAAATGTGTAAGAGAGATCAATCCTACTCGTTGTAAGCTGTCCTTTATAGATTCTGTCTCAACTTTGCAATGTGGCATCTGCGGATTATTTGAAGAATCAATTGAGCATTTATTGCTACAATGTAGATATGCTAGAGGAGTTTGGAGCCGTATGGGTATCAATATTGATTCAGTGGCTGCAAGTGGTGTTTCAATTTCACAATGGGTTGAGTCATGGTTTTTGGATCCAGCTTTCTGTCATAATGATTGGTTACTTAATACTCTTATGATTACAACTTAGATCATATGGAAGGACAGATGTGACTCTGTTTATCAAGGGAGTTCTCTCAATCCTCTTAATTCGGTTTATCGCATTCAATACTACTTATCATTATGTTCTATTCCTAGCTCAGTACATAATCATAATATGCATACATCATCCTCTTTTGTGATTTCTAAGTGGCTACCACCAGAGATAGGTGTCATTAAAATTAATATTGATGCTTCATTTGATCCATTAACTCATCAGCTAGGTACTGGTTTAATTCTTCGTACATCTACAGGGCATTGCGAAGGAGTCAAAGGGAGCTATGCTGATGGAGTCCTGAATGCTGAAATGGGAGAATGTGTGGCTGTACGGGAGGCTTTGCACTGGGCACTAAGCAGACGTTTGGAAAGTATACATATTGAGGCAGACGCCAAGCTAGTTATTCAAGCTATCCTTGGAGTAAATTCAGATGTGTGTTGGGAGAATAGGAATTTAATAAAGGAGATTCAATCACTTAGTTGTAGGTTTGCTTATTGTATTTTTACTTTTATTAGTAGGGATGATAACCAGGTTGCTGATGGTATTGCTAAATCCATCAGGATATTCCAGGCATCACTTAGAATGCTATCTAAATTTTCCTTCTTTTGTTATTGATCTCTTACAAGTAGATCAAAACTTTGTTGCTAGTATTTGATTCATTAATGAAATTTCATTTATCAAAAAAAAATAAAAAATTAGATATACAGTACTTAGGAGGATTGGTTGATGAGGTTTAGTTCCATTTGGCTTCTGCATTTAGGCCCCTTCCTATGCACAAGGCAAACCATAGTGTTTGCCTTGTTTGCCTTACTATGGAAGGGGCAAACACCAAAAACGGGCAGGCAAATCGCCAGATTTGCTTGTTTGCCGGGCCAACAGGACTAACTAACGGTAGCTAGTTAGTTTCTCGGTCGAGATAGATAGTCTCGACCGTGATTATTTCTCTCTATAGAGAGAATTTTTTTTCCCACCGAAAATCTCTCTCTTATTAAATAAACTTTATCCCCTACTTTTACACTGTATTTCTCTTACTTTAAGATTTTATAATATATCTCATTTATCTCTCCTACTTAATCTCTCCTACACATCATCCCACAACTAATATCTTAACAAAATAAAATTCAATGAGTCCCATTAGAAATATTTTTAAATTAGATTTGCCTGTTTTCCCATAGTGCAAAATCAGATTTGCCCGGCCACGTGGCAAGCCAAATCACAAAATTTGACCCTTTGCATAGGAAGGGGCCTTACCCTCTTCTTCCTCCAATTAGACTTCCTCTTCTAGTTTGTTGAACAGAGAAGTAAATTTTACTAGATTTTTTTTACTAGCCCAAGGGTACGGCAATCAATCAATCAATCAATGCATTTAGTGGATGGTGATCGCATGTAAGGGTACCTAAATTGCATTCACAACTCACTCAATTTTGGATTGTGAAACTGGGGGGAGTAGGAAAAGAGAGAGCTTACACCCCGTTTACATCTGAAATGTTACACCAAAATTTACTGTTAGGGCGAATTTTATTCTGTTGGGGGCATCTACTACTAACATATGCTTGGACAAACAAGTTTGCTAAAATGGAGTACAGGCCCGGCTCTGAAGGGTGGCCTCCTGGGCTCCAGCACAGGGCGGGAAAAGAATGCTAAGTTTTTGTGCTGTTTAGACATCTGTAACTATCTTTGACTTTTCACGGTAAGTTTGAAGGAAGAACTTCACTCACTAGATTCACCACGTGTCCACACGCGTAAGAAGCTGATAAAGGCACATAAGTTTCCGTTGTATATTCCTTTTTGTGTCATTTGTCGACCATGGGCTATGAGTACATATACGGATGTACTAATCCAGTCAGGTAGTGACCATAGTAATACTCAGTTGGTAATACTTAGTTGATCAGTAATAAGGAGAATTATTACATGGATGTTTATGTTTTAGTCGATATAAAGCAGTAAGAAAATGTGTGATTTAGACTCGGCTGCGGCCAATATTGCCTGCCTTCAAGTCCTATGGAATATGGATGTTCGTATGATCCTCATATCTATGTAATTGGTATAAAAAAAATTGTTTCAATATTATAAAGTACATTTCATGAAAAAAAAAACATAAAATTCTGATGTGTGTGAATTTTTATTTGCATCAAAGAACTTTCTGAATTCTTCCGCACAGGGTCATCTAAATGTCAGAGACGGCCCTGATGGAGTATATCATCAATTCAGTCTATTATTACAATCATTCTAGAGTATAATTTTTAGGTCAAAACTTTGGTAAAACATTTGGCCTCAACACAGCTTAGCTTTTGTCAAACCATCCTTTTCTTCTGTGGATAACTTCATTTAGTAAGACCAAATGGGCCACCCTTTTCTGTTACAGACAGTTGATTCAGTGGAGCATTCTTGAGAGAGAGAGATTCAGTGGTTTAGCTTGTAATACAATATCTGCATTTGCAAGCTCACCGGCTGATGGAGTAAAAGTAGTTCATATTTTCCTAATGAGTGAAGTACTAACCCCCATATTACTCTAACCCAACAGGTCCGACACCTGAATGATCAAAGATTCAAACCCATGGAGAAGTTAAGTTAACGCAGAAGACGGAAGTGAAAGAACCTTAGCCTCCTACCCTTCACAAACAGCCTTTCTAGCAATAATTATAAAGAGTGCATGCTGAGGGATAGAGAAAGAGAGATTGGAATACCTGATGTTGGCATCGGTTTTCTCATTGGCATACGGGGTATTAACTCTTTGATTTCGACGACAACCAAGTCAGATGTCAGAAACGTATGCGCAACAGACGCGGCATGCTCCAGACAACACCTAACCACCTGTTTTTATCAGAAGTCATTAGAAATCATGAACGCCAAAACAATCTCTAGCTCAGCGACACAAAATCAGAATGCATTTTCCGAAACCATGAAGGTAAGTTGTATAAGTAGGGTGCTGAGCACAAAGTATATATAGGTCACCACCATGCATATATTTGGATCTGTAGACATACCTTTGATGGGTCTATAATCCCTGCTGCCATCAAATCCTCGTAACGATCTCTTGCAGCATTGTATCCATATCTCGCGTCATCATTAGATAAAACCTGGAAGAAATTTTACTTCTTTAACTTTAGCAATAATCACAAATTAGCAAGTTTAACTCACAATCTCATTTGATATCCTATAGCAGTTAAACGAACCTTCCCTATGACAATGCTGCCATTCACGCCTGCGTTTTTAGCTATCAGTCTTGTTGGATATGTTAAAGCCCTCTTGAAGATGTCAGCTCCAATCTGCACAAGCATCTCAGGAAATAAGATCACCGCCTTTCATACCGTAATTCCAATAGGCAAGTAACAGTTTTCCAAAGGTAGGGAAAACAAGGCACTGCCTTTTGCTCGTCATTCTCCAACTGTTTCTTGATATCGTCTATTTTTAAAGACAACCGCAACATGCAGCAGCCACCACCAACCACAACACCTTCTTCAATTGCTGCCTGAAACATTGACATTTTAGTAACTTCTACGGCCTAATTGCATCTGGACTAACAACAAAACAGAAAAACAAGCAACGCGTCGGTTAGATACCTTAGTTGCATTCAGCGCATCTTCTATCCTCAGCTGTTTATCCTTCAGTTCAACTACTGTTTGTGCTCCAACCTGAATAATTGCAATTCCTCCACTTAGCCGAGCTATTCTCTCGTTTACTATATTCTTCCGAAAACTTCCTTCTGTGTTCTGAAATGTGGATTCTTAAATATGAGTGTCACAGTATAACTTCGATAGTACAAGTAATCATGCAATCTGAAACAAAGTACAAGGTGCATACCTCAACAAGTTTCCGGAGTTGGGCAGCCCTTTCACTAACAGCTGATTGGTTGCTACCATCACTAACAATCATCGTAGAATCCTTAGTTACCACCACCTTAATGGCCGTTCCTAATACCTCCTTTCCTACTTCTTTTAGGACTAATCCTGCCTCATCTCTGACCACAGTAGCTGAGGAAGTACTAAGCAAATGTCATATTTAGTTAGGCAACTTCATCGGTGACTTGAAAGAAAAATCACTACTAGTTACAACCGAGCGTATTACCTCCGGTCAAGGTAGCAATGTCGTCTAAATAGTGACTCTTCCGCTCTCCAAAAGCCGGTGCTTTGATAGCAACTGCCTTCAGTGCACCCCTGAGTTTGTTCTTGATTACTGGAGCAAGAGCTCCTTGCTCAATTCCCTCCGCAATGATCAGAACCGGGTATTTTTTCTGCACTGCGTCGTCCAGTACTTTAAACAACTCCCTCGGGTACACAATGTTCTTGTCAACCAAGAGTACCTGCAACCAAAATTGCACTCTGATTATTGTGTAGATTTATACCATAGACTATTAGTACTAGCAAAAATCACCTTGCAGTCCTCAAACTCCACTGTCCTCTTCCTACGGTCAGTAACGAAGAATTCAGACAAGTATCCACGATCAAACTGCATTCCCTCTACAATCTCCATGGTGGTTTCCGTGGCTTTCCCTTCTTCAATTGTGACTACACCTTGCTTTCCAACTTTCAGGAGAGCTTGTGCTATCATGTTCCCTACTTCATAATCATTCCCTGCACTGACCGCAGCAACATCTGCGAGCTCACAATCCTCAACCTGAGTCAATGCACAATCCAAAGCTAGTTTTCAAATGATAACAGCAACACACTAATAGTTAACCAGCAATGCAGTCTACTGTGAAAACATACAGCTTTAGACATCAGCTTAAGCTCAGTGACAAGTGCCTCCGCCGTCTTCTTAATCCCACGTGAAATTTGTATCGGATTCAATCCTGCTGAGATAACCTATTTAACTTATAGTTAGAGCCAATTTACTCAATTCTCACCAGGGCAGCTAAATTCTGCATAATGAGCAAGTGAAATTGTAACAGCGCATATGTACCTTAAGACCCTCGGCGATAAGGCCTTGAGCAAGAA
Source organism: Papaver nudicaule (assembly GCA_023529015.1). Classification (NCBI taxonomy): domain Eukaryota; kingdom Viridiplantae; phylum Streptophyta; class Magnoliopsida; order Ranunculales; family Papaveraceae; genus Papaver; species Papaver nudicaule. The sequence goes on from JAJJMA010025757.1 coordinate 19,935, forward strand.
CAACAGAAGTGGTGGAACCATCACCAGCAAGATCATTAGTTCTGGCACCAGCTTGTCTTACTAGTTTTGCACCAACATTCTCCAATGGGTCCTCTAGTTCAATCTAAATTATATCCATTAGCAGAAGAAAAAAGGGATAATTAACAATCTAATTCTCTGGGCAATCTGTCCGTTATACCTGCTTAAGTACAGTGACACCATCATTGACAATTTTTGGAGTTCCATACTTGTTCTGCAGCACTACATTTCTTCCTTTTGGACCTAAAGTTACACCAACAAGGTCTGCCACCATATCTACTCCAGCCTGCAATATTCACCATTCATGACAATTCTTGTTACTCAATTATTCATCAAAATGGTAATAATAAGACAACACAATTTGATCAAATTGTTACCTGCATTTTCTTTATGGCTGAACCATCATGGTTGAAGTGAAGCTCTTTCAGCACCCTTGGCACTTTTGCCGCTGCTCTGATGCATAAACCAGGTGGTGGTGTTTTAGTAGACATTGTTGAATTAGAGAATGAAGCTGCAGAAATATGTGTTGGGGAATAAGAAGAAGCCATGGTTAGCTTGGTGAATCAATCAAGCCATTAGCAGGTACTTTCTGTTACAACAGTTGGTGGTGATAAAGTAAGATAAGGGAGACAGGAGGAGTTGGATGGATTGTTTCTCGGGTTATTGGGTCTGGCTTTTGTTTGGGCTACGGCTGAAATTCTTAATGTGGTGATTTTGGGGCTGCAGAGTTTTCTTTGGGGCTTCAAAGGGTGACAAAATAGGGTCATCAAAAATCAAAACCAAAAACCCCTTATAAAACGTGACAGTTTTACCCTTTAGTATTTAGTTTAGTATTAGTGTTTGATTATCATCATGATTATCATAATCTATATAGTTAAGTTTATAAAAATTTAGAGAGAGAAATTTATTTGTTTGAGTTGATTTAGAGAAGGAGAGAAAGAAGGAGAGAAAAAAAAAAAAAAAACTTAGTTCTTCAAAAATCTCTAAGTTTTGAATCACTCAACCAAAATGAGTGATTCAAACACCGATTTGGAGCTACCTGAGACTCCAATAGATTACAACAACAAAATCTACTGTCCGAACGAAGGTGAGGACTCTACATTGCATTATTTGTTGAGTGGAAAAGTGTGGTTAACTCAAGAAACCCAAGAATCACTACAAGATCTCCAAAGAGACAAGTATCAACAAGATTATGAGGATGAACTAGCTTCTAACACCCAGGTATATCTTTGCTTGTAATTTTTTTGCATGTAATCATCTTTAGTACGTGGATCTGTGTGATTTTTGTGAGTTGCCAGGCTCTGTTTACGCCTTGGTTTGACCTTGAAATTGAGGCGTAAACTAAATTTACGCCTCAAGATTCTTCCCAATTTAGGCGTAAAAACTGAAATTTGGGGAAACTGAGCCGTACAACAGTTTTACGCCTAGGACGACAACCTGCCAATTGTTTGGCTTTTTCTTTTACAATGCTTTGAACCTTGTCACATTCCAACTCCAAATCCCACAGTCGTGGTTTTGAGTGTTTCAAAATAAGCGCAAGCCTTTGGTGGTCCTGCAAAAATCAAAAGAAATTAATGTACTTTGCTGGAAGGATCAAATAATGTACAAACTACATACAGTAATTTTGAGATTATAAGATAATTACCCGCGCAGAAGCCACTTTTGCAGCATAGGAGAATGGGTAACCAAATAGCACTTTGTTTTTATCAGCTGCTTCTCCCCAATGGTTTATTCCCTTAGGAGGTTTGGGCAACCAGAGAGTTTCATCATTAGCAGCCGGAATGTGCTTGCCTTTGGGTTCTGGTGCTTTTTGCCGAGGCTTTGTAGCTTTCCTCTCAAGTCTTGGCTCTGTAGAAGGTAGAGCAAGAGTTTGACTGGGTTGTTCTTGAGAAAGGGGTGGAACCACCTCAACAGTTGTTTCTTCTTCAGCTGTTTCTTCTTCAGCTGCTTCTTCTTCAGCTGATTCTTCTTCTTCTTCTTCTTCTTCTTCTTCTTCTTCTGAATCTTTTTCTTCTGATTCGCTACTCTCCTCTTCAGATTGGTTAGGTTCTTGTTCAATCACAGTCTCTTGGATTGGAATTGATTCTTCTTCAACAATCTCATTCTCATTTTGTCCATCACTTTGAGGTAGTGTTGATTGTTGGGGAGTCTTTGTTTTACCTCTCTTATCAACACCTAGATGCTTATTACCACGAGGTTGGGGAGGCGTAACATCAGGAAGATCATCTCCTCTATTCTTCTTCTTCTTCTGTTTATCTTGTTCCCTAAACACATACACAAACAACACAAATAAACAACCAACCATTGAGTTAAACTAAAAGAGAGACAGAATTGTTTACGCCTAAATTATACAGTTTACGCCTTGGCTGAGTAAATTACGCCCCAGTTCACCAAGGCGTAAAAATTGGTTTACAAAGTAAAAAGTCACAGTAGAAAATTACGCCTTGGTTCAGGGATTCAAACCAAGGCGTAAATACGAACATTCCAAACTAAAAAGACGAACCAATGTTTTACGCCCTGGTATACGAAGGCGTAAAAATAACTTGATATTCTTTGAGAAAATCTGAACTTTTTACGCCTTGGTTAAACAGGCGTAAAAATAACTTGAAATTTTTTGAGAAAATCTGAACTTTTTACGCCTTGGTTAAACAGGCGTAAAAATAACTTGAAATTTTTTGAGAAAATCTGAACTTTTTACGCCTTGGCTAAACAGGCGTAAAAACAACTTCAAATTTTTGGAGAAAATCTGAACTTTTTACGCCTTGGTTTATCTGTTTACGGTGTAGATTTTTGTGAGCACATTCAAAACTTGTTTACGCCTTGGTTTTATAGGCGTAAACTTATGGTTTACGGTTTGGTTTTGAAGTTTACGGTGTAGATTTTTGTGAGCACATTCAAAAAAATTTACGCCTTGGTTCTATAGGCGTAAAACTAACTTTGGCCAAAATTAGGGCATAGTTTACGCCTTGATTACAAGGCGTAAATATTTTACGCCTAAATTGATGAAGAATCTCAAGGCGTAAAAACTTGTTTACGCCTTGGTTTCATATGAAAACCAAACCGTAAACATCACTGAGGCGAAAAAAAAAACCCCCAAATCGATGATTCTAACCTAAAAAACAATGAAAACATGATATGAAACATTGGGTTTGTTCAGAATTAGTACCTGAGACGCATATTGGCTTCTGTAGACTGATTACAGGCCAAATCAGTGGACGGATTGATTTCTGCGTCGGGTTCTTCTTCAAATAAAGTTTCTTCTTCTGCTGTGGATTGTGAATTTAAGTATGCTCTTGCTATCCCTGGATCATTTGTAATGTCTCTGACTGTCGATTTTGTTCTCGCCATTTTCAATTTTAATCGATACGAGGAATTTTTCGTATCGGCGATGAATCGAGACGAGGAAGGTAAAAGAGGTGGAACTGTTTTTGAAGAGGAGAAGAAGAAAGGAGATGAAGAAAAAAAAAACGTAAGGAGGAGGAGGAGGAGAGGATAAGGTAAATTTGTTTATGTTTTTGTTTTTGTTTTTATTTTTGTGTTAGGATTAGGGTTATAAAACTAGGGTTATTAGTTAAGATTTAGGGGTATTTTAATCCGTAAGGGTAATTTAGACTTTGCATACCTATTTAGACATCCCTTATAACTCTCCTTTGGATGGTTTTATTATTTTGAAGCCCCAAAGAAAACTCTGCAGCCCCAAAATCAGCGCATAATTCTTAACCCGAGAGAACTAGTAGCGACCCGAGTAGGGGTGAGCAAAACCACCGAAACCGCGGTTTGGACCGGAACCGGCCCGCAAATCTGCGGTTTAGAACCAAACCGTTCATCCAACGGTGCGGTGACGGTTCCATTTTCCAAACCGCACCATTTAGCGGGGCGGTTGCGGTTCGCCCATGAGAACCGCGGATTTACCCGCAACCGTTACTAAGGGATAGCCAAACTATGCCCGGGTGACCCAATTCATCTTCTTCTGTATTGAAACCTTATCCAATGTTAATAAAGTAATTCATCTTCTTCCCCAATTCCTCTGCTCTCCCTCTTCTTTCCCTTCTCCATGTCTAATTCTCTCTTAATCCTCTAAACTCCCTTCTTTATCCCTAATATCTCTATCCTTAGAGATTTCACGGTGCCTGATTTCCCCTTTGTAGTGAATAGGAGATTCAGAAGCAAATCATCTTCACTAAAGAGAGAAGAGGGTTATCACAGGTACTTGAAACCAGGAGCGCTAGCCCAACTAAGTGATTCAAGAATTGTAAGTGCTAAATCTCAGATCTCTTTGTTTAGAGTCTCAGCATCGAAATTGGGGATATCAACGGCATCGGTGACATCAACAACTGTTCAGAATCATCAGATCTCATCTATTGCTGCTAATGAAGGTTTTCCTTGTTTTACTGGAAGGATATTTAACCCTAGATGTCCACAAAGGAAGAAACTTGTTGCACCACGGTCTTTTTCATTTCTGATTTCTAGTAGTAATCCATCTAGTCCAGTACTCTCTGATTCTAATAATCCTCTTTCTATTATGGATTTAATTAGTACAGATCTTCTTGTTTCTCATTAATATGTTTTTTTTTTTAATTTTAATTGTTGTAGATTTGTTTCTCTTCTCGATTTGGGATTGAATCCACCTTGAATACTTGAGTAAATAAAATCAAGTTATTATTTCTATAAAAAAAAAAAAAAAAAGATCTGGCAGCTGAGTTTATTTCTTAGAGAGTTCAGTCTTATGGTTTTCTTATCAGACTTTGTTTCTACTTCGATTATTACTGGCTCGATGGATAGTATGAGAGAAAGTACAGCTGAGTTTTTTTTTTTTTTTTTTTTGAAAACCGCGGGGTCCCCGCGACCAAACCGCAAGAACCGCAAAACCGCGGTTCTAAAAACCGGCGGTGCACGGTGCGGTCGCGGTTTGATTTTTCAAACCGCACCTTTTGACGGTGCGGTCGCGGGGACCCCCTAAACCGCATGAACCGCACCGTTGCTCACCCCTAGACCCGAGGGTACATATGGAGAATTGGGCCTCAGGCCCACGAAGTAGTTTTTAGCCGCAGGACAGGAGTTTTGTAGAGTAACTGAAAATTGTGGCCTCTTCTAAACTTCCTTCCTCCCTAGTCCCTATAACTTCGTTAAATCAATACTTGTTAACCCTAGTTTTTTTTGGGGACTATGGTGATTTAATGGGGACTGTGGTCCTTCAAAAATCGTCATGGTTTCCCTCTTTGTACTGTGACGACTTGTGAAAATCGTCACGGTTTTTGCTTTCTACTGTGACGATTTTTGGAGGACCACAATCCCCATTAAATCCTCACAGTACCCAAAAAAACCAGGTTGTTAACTTAATAATTTTTTTAAAATAATAAAGTTTTCAGATCCAATTAGGTTACGCTTGCTAAATTATAACTTCTACTCAAAGCAGCTCCAACATAGGGTCAATATGAATTTAAGTTATGATTGCTTTTTCGAAATAGCAAAACTACTCTTAAATGATTTTTATGATCGGTATTAATGTTAACGACTGGTGTTACTGATTGGAGTTAATGTTAACGATTAATATTAGTGTTAGTTTTAAAGAATAATCAGATCTTTTGAGAGGGAGATATTGAATTATAGGATCATATGTAGCAACCATGAAAATCTTGGACACAGACTCACATTTTCAATGAATTTGATACAATGGTGTCCCAGCTACAATGGAGCATTAGAGTAATGGTGGGATGCTGGATTATATGGAAGAAAAGGTGTGAACATGTCTACCAAGGGAAAAAGCTAAATCCAAGCTCGACAGCAGCAAGAGCACAGTACCATATAAGGAATTTCCAACTCTATGGAGAGAAATGCACAGAGTAGAACACATCAATTTCTGAGAATACCACCATATGGACTCCACCGGACTTAGGAGTCATTAAGATAAATTCTGATGCATCATATGATCTAGATACACATCAATTGGGAATTGGACTAATATCTCGTAATAATGCAGGTGATGCAGGGGCAGCAAGAGGAAGCTTCCATGAAGGAATTCTAGATGCGGAGAAGGGAGAATGCTTGGGGATAAAGGAGGTGTTGAGTTGGGCATTGAAGCTAAAGCTGCAGCGCATCATAATAGAAGCGGATGCAGAAGTAGTGGTGAAGTCTGTCAACACAAATTTTCCCCTTGTTAGATGGGAGAATAGGAAGCATATTCGAGACATTCAGTTCTTAGTTCAATCTTTCACTTATTGTGTTATCTCTCATGTCAAAAGTGTTAGGGCATTGTCCGGTCAAACCCACTAGCGTTGGTATGTCAAGCTAGTTGTCAGTTTTAGGTGTCAAAATACAATTCTTGATTTAGCCTACTAGAGTTTAGATTTCGGAAATGGGATATAGACAGAGTAGTAGAGACCTTGAAGACGAAGACTGTGAAGACAAAGAAGACATCAATTATTCTTCATCGACAAAAGGTTAGTAGGAGTTATGACTTTATGGATATTCTTCTATTTCTACTTTCTCTATTCTTTCGAAATATAGTCGACTACTTTAGTAGTAATGTAGCGATTGAGATCGTGTTCTTGTGTAACATGGCTTTATGTCATGACCAGTATTTGATCCCACGAATACTGTGAATCAGGAACATATGAGATAGATTCGACACCATGTGTCCATCACAATGGTTTGCTTGCAAACTGTTATGTTGGATATGGATGAATCTAAGGAGTACTCTTGAGCAAAGAGTCCATGGATCATAGCTGAGGACATTCTCATGTCTAAGTTCTGGCTCAGCCCAGTTCTTCCAGCGGATTCAGAGTTTGACCAAAATTTGACTTGGACGGTACCCGAACCGGTTTCGCGTACCTAGGCCGGAAATTCTCCTGTGTCGCATTAGTACACGAACCTGTACGTGTACCTGACGCAGGGAAGTTTCTGGAAAGTCAAATTGCGTGAATATCTTCTAGATTTTCACTTTGAGTCAAATTCCAACTCCTTTATCTCTTAGATGGACTTGTGTGAAACATAAATACCTTTTGTGTTCCATCTAACGATCCTCAATGAGTCAATAAGATAAGATTATCTCTGGTCTGTTGGATTCCTATCTTGAAGTGTTTTAGAGCCAACAAAACACTTGGCAGATAAATCTAAAAAGGAATTTCAATTGAGATTAATCTGTATTACTTGGTTGGCAAGTTTAGGGTTTCCTTAACTTGTGGGACAAGTAATTGATTGCTTAATTCCAAAGCAACCTATCTTATTGAGTGCTATAAATAGAGGTGTCTAAGGACAAATACCGCAAGCATCAAGCACACGTGAAGGTCCTCAGGGAAGGTAGCGTAAACTCTTTTCACTTCGGTGAAAGCTTGTTGTGGTATAGTCATCCTCTATAGGTTGCAGCTCCTCTGGGAACTCCCTACGACTATAAAGACTTCCTTTGAGAGTTGGGAAGCACAGGTAGGAGATTGAAACCATCTTTGGTTGAAATCGGATTAACCTGTCACCTTGGTAACCTGATCACGTTCTTGTCTATTCTAAAGTCCGTCTCTTCTGCTATACGGCTATTCAAGAACTGATACGTTACTCAACAAGGTTGGAAAGGTAGCAACGCACGGCTGCACACGGTGTTGTAAGGCCTAGTTGGCTCCAGTTATATAAGTTCCTTAAGTGGTTCTTCGTGTATAACTGAGGTAGATACAGATTGAGCGTTGCTGTGTAAGCGTGTTAGCCTCGATTTGTTAAGTAGACTTCCGTATGACCTGGATCTAACAATCCGAAGGAAGTCATCTTATTTATGGTAAACTGATAGAGGACAGTTACACCATAAGTCAACAGTTTTGGATTAAAACCCAGTATTGCTGACAAAAGCCTTTGGCATCGGTCAAAGCAACTCCTAGGCCTGTAAAGGACGTCAGCTAGGGGAATCAAGTGCGTGACGATCTGTGGGGGATCCAGAGACGTAAGGAAGGCGACAATAGCCAATTCGCTTGGAGGGCTTGAGTTGGTCTCTGCTACATCCCAGACCGAAGTCTTATAGTAGGCTAGTGTTTGTAGTCAGTTTGTACTGGGCGGTGTTCAAACTGGACGAGGTCCCGAGGTTTTTCTGCAAGGCAGTTTCCTCGTTAAAAAAAATGTTTGGTGTCTTGTGTGCTTTTACTTTCCGCATTATAACTCTGATTTATAATTAAAGCACCAAGTAGTACGTTATTACCTAACTGTCGAGATTACTCCGGTTAGAGGTTTGGATATTGATTTTTGAGATCGTCCAAACTCTTTACCATAAGACTCACGAGCCAAAAACGAAAAGTTGGTAGTATTTCGGTACCCCTTCTTTTTCAAAAAGAGAAGGTAACTCGGTTGCTGATGAAATAGCAAAACGTTGTCGTAATAAAGCTCTTAACTTTGAGCAAGTAGACTTTATTGAATCCTGGATTACAAGTATGGTAAACAGGGAAAAACAATGTATTAGAGTTTCGTAAACTTAATAAAAACTTCCTTATCAAAAAAAAATATCTAAGTTTTTAGATAGATATGAGTATTCTAAAATCTAGAAATTTGATACTGTTATTTATACTCGTTGTATATGTATTTTAAAGGGCTTTCTAAATATATAAAATTCGCAAAAATCCGATGTATAATTTGGAAGATATAAAGATTTTAAGTATTTATCTCTAATTTTATGAAAATGGCATTTTTGTAAATAAATGTTTTATATAATAATTGCTTTTAAATCCCTTAAAAACGAATTTATTAGTCTGGCACCCTCCCATATCAAATTGAAGCTTTCAGTCCCTAATATATTTGTGGTTCCACCCTTATGAAAATAATCTACGACAGAGAGATCCATTTTCGTTTGGTAGTTTCTGTTTCAGTACTCATTTTATTTGGTGTTTAGTCCCTATTCCGTTTGGTGAACCAAAATCCGTTTGGTTAACCAAATCCGTTTGTTGAACCAAAAATTGGTTAGTCTGTTTTAGAAAGTCTTGCTTGCCTTAAAGAGGGGGGAGATTTGCCTTTTATAAGTAAAAAAAAAAAAAAGCATGGCCATGCCTATATACAATTGGCATTGCCATGCACGTAAATCTTATGAAGTAGATCACAAGCATGGAATTTGAAGTAGTGTTTTATCAAATCTTATGCACATGTTCCAAGCTAATCGAATAAATGTGCAAACCTAGTTTAGTGGCAAATGGTTATACTGTGTTGCAGCTATAGAATATCAAATCAAATGGCGGAATCAACTTATTAATTTATACTAATTGCTAAACCAAAAAGATAAATTTCTTTTAGTTCTTTTTTTTTTTGTTTTTCTGTAATAATTTGACGCTAACAAGTTTCGAACTCAGGTCACTATTATCATCATCCATCAACTTTATCACTGCACTTAGGTTATATCTAACCTAGATTTGCGGTACAATATATGCTGCAAACGAACACACCTGTAGAACCAAACAAAACCGAGCTAGCTAGGTTTCTTTTACTTTAGTCTCTGTTTCTTCGTGACTTCATTTGCATTGCATTCCTTTACCCTACCAAAAGGAGGACCTGATTTAAATGATACTAAACTCTCCACATAACTCGCATAACTTGCCGGTCGATGAGGCCATACCCATGGACGACAACCTTCGATTTCCAAAAGTTTGGACAAATCATTCTCGGGGTCATATAAAATTGTATTATGACCAGTATCTATTAAAAGATCGCCGTTTGTAGAAGACCATACCAGCTTGAAGGATCTACTATTATAGATAGGAAATAAGCGTTTAATGCTGAATTGTTTAGTCCAGGATTCTCTCACTCCATAATCTTGCATTAACCAAACATCAATGGGGTCGGCACCACCTGCTTCGTAAACCATCAGACAGAGACGGTCTTCCAGTAGACCCACAGAGTCAGTCGTCTGACGCATTCGGGGAAGAATGCTAACTTCTTCTGGATATAGGAACTCCACAAATCTCTCGGCGCTGATATCAAAAGAGACTATAGCTCTAGTACCGGACGGTGCATTCCATCTGGAATTAGCATCTTCAATAGCGCCTGGCCAATGAAAAGCACCATTCAAAACTGAAAAAGAAAAGTTACATGGAAGAACCAGGTATCGGTTCGTGCATTGGATGGTTTTGTACGAGTCGGATCCTAATGTGTAGACCTCAACTTGAGAATAACCAGAAAGCAACCCTAACCAAACAATTACAATTTTCACCATCTTGTAATCGTCAAGCTGGCTGTCGTAACCAAACCCATACTTAACTGACACGCTGCATTCTCCGGGCCTGACATGGAAGCATGATAATATCTTGTATTCACCGGTTGAAGGGTTCCATATACAAAACGAATCCCTTGGTGTCCAAAAAGAATCGTCTATGCATATGCAAATGAAACCATTACAAGATCCCACTACTTGATTACCATGGAGATAGTTCCACTGATGTTGGAAAAAGTCATTATTCATGGGAATAACTCCATCACATGTAAGAGTAAACAGGGAGCAGTAATCCGCCACAGATGATGAAGATGCTGATAATATCGAAGCAGAATCTATTGAATGACAAACAGGATGAGATATACGCATGACCCTAGGTTTTTGGTTTTTGTTAAGGAGGAGGTGATCCTTGATAAATTTAGGGTTGTAAAGTAGTTCGCACAAAGGTTTGCATACACACCTGCACCTTCCAATAGATCTCACAGGTAATCTTAAAAGAACATTTACCTGAATCTCTTCTGGTAGCCATATCACCATCTTCTTCTCTTTCTTATTTTTCCTTAGCTAGGGTTTTAAAATGAAGATGTTGGGATACCGAAACAGAATATATATACAGCTACTGGAGTAGTATCTTTAAACCTATCTCTAATTATGGACTTTAGGGCTCGGGTATAGTTTCGAGTGGTGGCCGGGCTCAGCTCTTTCTTTTGTTTTCTTCTATATAACCAGTCCAGTCCTGGTTCTTTGTTTGTTTTCATAGAACGTTTTTCTGGCTCTTTTCGAGTACGTCTTCTAAGACAACTGAAGCAGTTTTAAGTAATGATGGAAATCTTGTTCTAAGGGATAAGTTCAATCCATCTGTAGTAATTTGGCAGAGTTTTGATCATCCAACTCATGAAAATTGGGAAAATTGGGCTCAATAAGAAAACTAATGAAACAAAGTTACTTACGTCATGGAGAAATCAAAAAGACCCAGCTACCGGACTTTTCAGCCTAGAATTAGACTCAACTGGAATCAGTCAGTATTTTCTAAGATGGAACAAGTCCAAAGTGTATTCGACAAGCGGGGAATGGAAAGAACAATCAAACACCTTTACTTTAGCTCAGGAGGAATGGATTCAATTACATGTACAATGTTAGTTACATTTCAAATGAAAATTGAAACTTACTTTACTTATAATCTTTACAATGATGTTTCTGGCCAAATTAAACAGTTTATGTGGTCAGATACAGCAAAGAAGTGGAATATGTTGTGGTCTTAACCGAATCAACTTTGTGATGTTTATGGTGTCTGTGGACCTTTCGGCATTAATTTGTAACCAGGACACAATGAAGTGTGAATGTTTACCTGGTTTTGTCGTTCCATCTCCTTCGGATTGGAGTGTTCCGGATCAACTGGTGGGTGTCTTAGGAGTATGTCTTTGCAATGTGGGAGTAGAGATGTTTTTTTACCAATTCCGACCTTGAATTCGCCTGACGATCCCCAGTCTCGACAAGTCAATAGCACGGAAGAATGCAAATCAGCTTGCCAGATTAATTGTTCCTGCAATGCATATGCTTACGGGAACAGTACTGGTTGTCTATTATCGAAGGGAGGGAGATATGTCGAATATCAGTCAACAATTAGATGGCAGAGCAGGGAATTTCTATCTCAAACTTGCAGAAGGTAAGTAATACTCTCCCCGTACCAGAAAAAGCGTCCCTTTTTTCTAGGACTGAGGTAGCATCTTCTAAGAATAAGATATCAAATATATGTTTTATTTAGTTAGGAGGCAGAAAATATTTCTGCTTGCAAGACTTGCAAAGTGATACAGCAATTGCAGCACCACATAAGTACTTAGAATGAAGATAAAACATCATAATCCACAGTAACGAATGTAACCAGCTAGAGCTGACTATAACAACTGACATCATATAGTTTTGATACATATGGATCTGCAATCTGAGGTGATCCCACCTTGGCTCCCCTTGATATTGTGGTATTTTAGCCTTATTCCTGGTATAACTTGATGCATAATTCTTAAAATATTTCAGCCAGAAATAGAAAGGTGGTAATTTGGAAGATAGTGATCCCTGTAATAGTCTCTTTGGTGGAAATTATCATGGGTGTATTAGGATACATGTACCTGTGCAAGAGGAATAAGGCTAATGGAAGAGGTAATACCTTCTTCTTTATTTTGGCTGGGGTGTCGCCGGTGAATTCAGGCTTGCTGTATTTATGAACTACATTGACTAATTGTCTCTTCACTTTCGTCCCCTGTTGGCTGATTTGTTGAAAACCAAGGGTACCTACATCGGCATTCAAAATAGAAACATGTGTAATGATTTTAAAACTGAAGGAGAAACGCAGGAAATTCATATATTTAACCTTGTTTGTTTAGCCATTGCCACCAAATACTTCTCCTTGGAAAATAAATTGGGAGAAGGGGGTTTCGGGCCAGTTTATAAGGTAAGTCTGATTATTGTTATAACAAAAATATGATGAACTCATTGAACGTTTCTATCTATCAAACACAGCCTTACTTGAATTGCAATATGGGCACTGGAGTATGGTTTTTCAATCAGCACTTATTTATTTTCCGCCACATATGTTCCAAGGATGTTTGTATTGATTATAGATGTAGAAAGCTGATTTAGGGGCTTCGGAAAAAAACGATGCCCTCAGACTTCTGGTTCCCAGAAGTAATTTTGCTCTCCCCTATGTATTTTTTTTTAATACCAAAACTACCCCTTTATGTTTAGTGTTTAATTAGTTACCACATAATTAACTATATTAAACTTGATTAAACTGATAATAAAAAAATAATTAAGTCATGGTGTTTTTACACCATTACCGCCGCCTCCACCGCCACTGTCACCGCCGCCGCCGCCGGCTATAAGTTTTTTTTTTTTTTTATCGTAGATGCATCTAACAATGGTGGAACAATGGAGCACCTAACATAAGCATCTAAAACCACTCATTTGTATTGAAAACTAGGTCAGATTCACTCCATGAAATCAAAATTCGTGAACCAGGAGAACTTACGGCTCGCATCTGAAGAACAGCTAGCCGTAAGTTACTTTGCCATTAAAGCTTCAGATCCAAGACGTAAGTTAATATTAGTAGCCGTAACTTACTTACGGCTAATACCGATACTCTAGTTAGCAGCCGTAAGTGCAATGTAAATCAAAAAATTTATGTCGCAAGGTTACCAGCCGTAAGTACAAGTTAGCAGCCGTAACTAAACTTACGGCTGCTAAGTTGTACAAGTTAGCAGCCGTAACTAATTTTGTTAAAGCAATCTAAGGAACAGTAAATGTCAAAGAAGTAGTAAACTAAATCCAGAATAAGCATAGATGCTGCCCATAAGAAACCAAAGGAAAGAAAAATAAATTTAAATGCTAGATGGTGCCCATATGTCAGTGAGAAGGTGATACATCCACGACTACTAAGTGTCCAGTCATACAGCATCTTCTGTTTGCAAGTGGCGAGAAGTTTGCTTTTTCATGATTGATCTTTCCGTCAAGTCACAGAGATTATAGACAAGATCTAAACAATAACGCAGACAACTTGATAGCTTGGCAAGACTTAAGTGAAGCAAACAAGTTCATATCTAATGACGCTAAGGTAAGGAAAACAAACATACAGACTCAAATAACAAGCAGCCTAGGCCCAAATTTTCCTAGGGGTTTCTAGTTACTACCACAGTATTATCCAAGGACTCCACAGCTCCATCATGTTCCCAAAAATCTTCAACAAACTACCCTCAAATTCAGTTTACTACCAATGTAGGGGGTAAAACCCCTCGGAACACGTGTCTCGCATCCAGAAAGCAGAACCATACCGAGAGAACCACGCCGAAAGGGCCAGTAGCGATGTCTTGGACCGATAAAAGGGAAAGAAGCTGCACACGAGCGAAGTAAAGACTCGGAAGGAAAGGATTCGGACTACGTCGAAGGACCGAAGCTCAGGGATCAG